>PPKP03000011.1:0-302359 GCA_003706165.3 Ogataea kodamae
TGTTGGGCAAAGATAGACGCGAGGCTCTTAGAGTGTGTTTGATCAGCAAGCTTTAACTGATCCTCTAAATCTTCAATTTGCCTTTTCAAAGACTCGACCTCATTGTTTCCCGTACTCCTGAATCTTTCCAACTCCAGTCTAGCACGATCTCTTTCTTTGATCAAGCCCGCCAATTCAATATTCTTAGCTTTCATATCTTTCTCCAGCTTATCACGCTTTTCTATTGCCTCTTGAGCCGAAGAAACTTTCTGTTGAACAGCTTTAAATTTGGATAAAAGATTCAAGTGCTCCTGCCTTAATTGGGAGTACAACTTTGCCAGCGAATCGTACTTATTTTTCCAAAATGAGACCTGTTCCTGAAGAAGGTTCAATTGCTCATTTTTGCTAGCAAGTTGTTCTTCAGCAGCATTAGATCGAATGTTTAGTTCATTTTCAAGGGCTTGCACTCTCTGGTCGTACTGTTGCAAAATCATAACGTCTTTCTCATGTTGTCCACTCAACATCAACAAGTCACGCTCCAATTCTGCCAGTCTACCCTGGGACTGCTGTTGAAGTTGACTCGTCAAGAGCTGCTGTTGTGCAAGATCTTGATTCAAGGCTTGCTGTCTCTGTTGTTCTTCCCAGTATTGGGCTTGTGATTGAGCTTGTAATTGCTGCTGTAAAAGTTCAGCCTGTTTGCGCTCCTCTGCAATTCTTTGCTGCTCTTCATAGGCAACCTGTTGTTGCTGATATGTATTAGCCACAGCTCCGGTTGGTTGCGATTGTAAACGGCCCTCCGAAGTCACAACATTCTCTGAAGACTGCGATGGCGTTCTCTCGTTTGAAAATTCTGCATCGTCAGTATCGAGCGTAGGAGGATTTGAACGAAGCTTAGGTATACTAACAAGAGTTGTTAGGTACTTGATACTGGAACAGTCAGCATAAAAATCAAACAACCGAGCATGTTGAAGATCAAATTTTTGCTTCAAAGGAGAAATAATATCATCTGAACTCGAAGCCTTGTACATAGCTCTCAACATTGAAATCAAAAACTTGTAGATACCGTACGATTCCGCGATTAGGGGAACTAAGGCACTGATGACACACTCTGACCCAATGTGCTGTTTGATAGAGTTAAAGATTGTTTTTTGAACACTATCAAGCATGTCCTGGAGAGAGAGAAGATCAAGTATTGACTCATATCCCTCGTTAGGATCACTAACTGCACGAAGAGATACGTACTCTTCGTATTCGAACATACCATTGAAACCTCTGTGGTCATGGTGAAATTTCAGCTTCTGCACTAAGTACAGCACGTATTCTCTGATCAATCTACCATACCCGCGTGTTCCGATCGAGTCACCGAAGCGAGCCAGGCTCTCGATCCAACTGAGGTTTTTGTATCCTCCGACTAAACACGAGGGGTGGCCTTCTTGAAGAACTTTGTGCATTATGATAGCGGTTTTGAACAGCTGAATTTCTTCAGATTGAATCGGAAGTAGTTTCAAGGTATGCCAAAACTCACGAGATGATTTGTGGTCCCAAGTATACACAATAATGCTTCTAACATGTTTCCGCTTCGGCGCATCTTCGTCAATTGTGCAAGCTTTCTTGAGACTAGTCTGTATATCAGGCTCACTCTTCCCACCGAATCCCAGCATTGTGTGGCTTTCAACTAATAAAGTAGGAAAATTACAAAATCGAGTAAGCGAGTAGACCTAAGATGATATCACGGAGATAGAAAAAACGAAATTAGCTGTTCATAATTCCCTACACTCCACAGGGCTCAAAACAGAAGTCAGACACCCCTACATACAACACCCAAATCTAGACATGGTGACTTATCAAGCAGGGATTACTTGTATTATGCCAATTCTAACACCGCGTTTCGCCTATTATACCCCTATCGTAACATTATCACCCGTAGAGTATTCTCGTGCGATCGCTGAAAATTTTTTGATAATTCATTTATTCAACCCTTTCTTGATATTATGAGCTCTATTGAGAATCTGAAGTCTTTTGGTAAGTAGATAGCCTCTTTCGTTTAATCATTGGAAGACTAATACTTTCAGACCCATTTGCCGATACAGGAGATGCTGAGACGCAACCAACAAATTATATACACATCCGTATTCAGCAAAGAAATGGAAGAAAAACGTTGACCACCGTGCAGGGTGTTCCAGAAGAGTACGACCTGAAAAGAATCTTGAAGGTTTTGAAGAAGGATTTTGCGTGTAACGGCAACATTGTCAAGGATGACGACTTAGGAGAAGTGATTCAACTTCAAGGAGATCAAAGATTGAAAGTCATGGAGTTTTTGATTCAGCAGCTTGGATTACAGAAGAAAAATATCAAGATCCACGGTTTCTGATCGAGGTATGATCATTGGATTTTGCTTCTTATAATCTTCTATACTTTGCGCATATTTTGTATTTTCCTTAAAATATTTATGTACTCATTGAGCAGATTTCTGCTTTTTCGAAAACTTAATACAAATACTACTTAAGGAACAACTTACGTTCGAACACCCGGCCCGTCATGGTTTCTGACCTCAATCTAAAGAAGTCATGGAATCCCAAATTGCTCAAAAATCGTGAAAAAGTATGGCAACGTGAACAGGCTATTCTCAAAGATGCGAAGCCTTTAAGAGCCAAACATATATCGAGGGAGGAAATCACCGAATCGAATAAAAAACGATCAAGCTCAACAGACTGGATGTACAAATCTGATCCAAATGAAGCGAACAGGATACAAGATAACACAAAATCCGACTCCCTGAATTTAAAAAAGCTACCACCAAGTGCAAAACCATTCAAGCAGTCATCGACTAGTAAGCAGACAACAGTTTCCAAAAGTTTACTTCGAGCTGATCCAATGAGCAGTGTTTTGACTACCAAAAAACGCGATCACGTTATGTTTAAGGTACAAAAGCCGACCACCAATAGCAAATAGAACGCTTGCGAAGGTCCCATGTGTTCCAAAAAAGGGTTTCCAGCGTTGTCAGCCCAATGCTTGCAAAATACTACTATTTATTTGAATTACACAGAGTTACACTCTTAACACGTTCTTCGTCTTCCAATTACATAATATTTCAATCAAAAAATAAGTCTGACTGAATTTGAGCATGAACTCCTTAAAACTCATTAGGACCGGTAGCCAGGCGCGGTCTAATAGATCCCGATCTCTATTAGGTTCTGGAAGAAGCTCTCTATCCTCCTCCAGATCTCGCTCTCGATCGAGATCGGTCTCAAACCGGAACTCTCTCAACATTCGTGGTTCAGCTGACAATTTCTCATTTGTTGGGCTTGCACCTAAAAGTAAGAACCTAGCTTTTGAAGACCCCAATAGGGATAATATAGACAAACAACTAGAGAAAACGTTCTGGATAAAGTTCAGCGAAAATGTCATCAACAACGACAACACTTGGATAAGATTGTTCTTAATTTTGTCATGTTTCTTTGCATTACTGACTCTCGCTATTGAATGTGCTATTTGTGGACTATTCATGACAAGATACAAGTTAAACCCAACAGAGGATGGTGACTATAACCCAATTTTAGCGATATATGGCTATTATCGCTCTTATTTGACTAAAAAAAGATATGCCATGGGCGCATACTTGGCACTGTACATTTATGCGATGTTATATCAGATACTGATGACGCTGATCGTTTTGTATACAAGAAACGTTTTTCACTTGGTTTCCTCAATTTTATTTCTTGCAATTATGGCAATATATTCGGGAGTACAATACAATGAAATCAAAACGACAATCACCAACTTCGCCACTTACAACGAATTGTTTGCTAGCTCTGCCGATGCGTTACAAAGCAGCAGCATTGCTACAGCCGATAAAATAAAGGATTTATGCCTAGCGGTGATTGTGGTGGCTTGCTTGGTATGCTTCATTCAGGCAGTGATAGGGTACAAGCTGAAAGATAAATTCCAGCAATTTACAGGTGAGATTGTTGGTAACAATAGAAAAATGATAAATGCAAACATGATATTCAACTTTCACAGAGATGCACTTTTGTTGGCTCTCTTCTTCGCTCCAGGGTTTCTCCTCCAAGCTGTCATCATTGCTCCTAACAAATCGGATGCAGAGTTTGGGCTTACCATCGCGGCATTAGTTTTGTCTTTAGCAGTCATTTTTGGAGCAGACTACTCTACTTCGAGAGAAAGAAAAGTGAAATCATCACTTTACTCAGTGTGCTGCCTTATTGGACTTGCTTTTATCATCTTCAAGATTGTGCGGATTTATCTTCGCTATCCGGCAGGCAATGAAGATTTACCTGGTAGACAATCTGTTGTTGCGTTTGGAGTAATTACTGCTGTTCTTTTGATGTGTCTCATGTTGCTTTTGCTGAAGGTTATTCGAAATTTCGGCCTTGGACTGTACGACATATACGAAAGCAATTACAAGTGGCTACTGCAATCCAAAGCACAATCAACTAATGAGCATCAGGATGCCAAAATGAGTGATTTGCAGGAACTGAATTCCACGACTGGAAAAGAGGTTTTGGAAATAGAGGACCCAGAAATCGCATATGCAAGTACCCATGCTATGTTGGGCAGGGAAGAACTGGATTTCTAGGGTCGATTTAAAGGAAAGTGCTTGATTAAAGGGACTCAATCAAGATACATTTCACATTATCACTGTACAGGATAGTTTATCACCAGTGTTCACACCCAAGTGACAAAGAAAGTTTTCGTCACCTTCCAGTAAACGTTTATTTTTGAACAAGTATAGATGCTCAACTTTAACATTTTCGATGTTTT
Source organism: Ogataea kodamae (assembly GCA_003706165.3). Taxonomy (NCBI): domain Eukaryota; kingdom Fungi; phylum Ascomycota; class Pichiomycetes; order Pichiales; family Pichiaceae; genus Ogataea; species Ogataea kodamae. Next base: position 4,759 of record PPKP03000011.1, read on the forward strand.
TCTCATGATCTCTCAAAAACCTTGTATCTTTCACTAGTGTCACAATACGATCACGAAGATGCCTGAGAGTCGTTCCCGAATCGGGATCCGCATAATCATCTGGTCCAAATTCAATATAGTATTGAATTGGACGACGCAATAACAGTCTCTGTTCACCTTTGCTGGACGTGAAGCCCACATTTACGGAAACATAGACATTGGCACAAAAAGTAGGCGTTTCAATAAATACATCACTTTTAGGGGGATCCCAAAATCCCAACCAAACACCTATGTGAGTGTAGAAATAATGAACTGTGATTGCAACAAATACATACGTGAAAGTCAACGTAATCATCCTTGAATATTGTGAAGTGATCAATTGTTGGGTCAAAGGGGTGAGATTGTAGATTGAAAGTACAGATGCATGGAATCTCAGAGGCAAAACCCTGAGACTTTCAAACCAAGAGCCCTCGACGAGATTCTTCATGGAGTAAGTCTGATTTATCGGTACCTAATATTTACTTTTTGATTAAAAAATATTAGCAGACTTTATTAGCTCCGACTTCACACTGCTCACATCTTTACAATGAAATCGAAGTATCAAGGTCTTTTGCTGCTTGGCAGCATTACGACCTACATTTTTTATCGATGGGTAACAAAAAGAGCGGAAACAGGACCAGAGTCGATTGCCGATTTAATCGGCAATACGCCTTTACTTTATATCAAATCGCTCTCGCAAGCTACTGGATGTCAGATCTATGCAAAATTGGAACTAACAAATCCTGGTGGATCAGCTAAAGATAGAGTCGCTTTAGCTATCATTCGAGATTACGAGGCACGCAATATTTTGAAGCCAGGCAGAGGTGACATAATATTTGAGGGTACGTCTGGATCAACAGGCATATCAATTGCCATGCTCTGTAACGCTTTGGGATATAAAGCACACATCTGTTTACCAGACGACACATCCGAAGAAAAGCTCAGCCTGTTAAAAATGTATGGTGCTCAAATTGAAAAGGTTAAACCTGCCTCGATTGTTGATCCGAAGCAATATGTCAACGCTGCACGTCATGGAGCTATGAAAATAATGAACAATGTGAATCGAAGCATTTCGGCTGTATTTGCTGATCAATTCGAGAATGATTGTAATTGGAGAGTACATTTTACAACAACAGGCCCTGAAATCTGGAAGCAAACTGGGGGCGCAATAAGATATTTTGTATCAGGTTCAGGAACTGGTGGAACCATAAGTGGATGCGCCAGATACCTCAAATCTCGGGATCCTACAATCAAAATAGTGTTAGCCGATCCTCAAGGATCAGGACTTTACAACCGTGTAAAATACGGAATTATGTACGATGACGTCGAGAAAGAGGGAACGCGAAGACGCCACCAAGTTGACACGATAGTCGAAGGTATAGGACTCAACCGCGTGACTCATAATTTCAGCCAAGGCGAGTCACTAATTTCTGATGCAGAGAAAGTCACCGACGAAGAAGCCTTGAAAATGGCACGATTTCTCAACGAGAAAGAAGGCCTTTTCCTTGGCTCCAGTTCTTGTGTTGGGGCTGTGGCTGCTACTAGGGTGGCAGTCGGAAAGGCACAAAAAGGTGACACAATCGTATTCGTGGCGTGTGACTCGGGAAATAGGCACATTTCAAAATTCTGGAAGGCAGCTATGGAGCTAGAACCACCTAGTTCCCTGGAAGAGATACTCAAAGATTGATCCGACTCTTAAATTATAGATATTTATAGATCAGCAAAAGCGTTTTGCTGCGTATTATGTTTTTGCTTTTTACGCGCACGGACCAAATCTTTCCAGTCACTTTGAACTTCAACTAGTTCAAGGTCGTCCTTTCGAAGGAGACTCTCCTTTATATTTGAGCTTGAGGTGGATTCGTTTGCATTTGAACTTGTTTTCGACTTGCTCCATGCTGAGTTCTTCTCTTTCTGTAACTTTGTTTGCTCCTTCTTTTTGAGCCTTTCTTGTTTCTTGGTCTCCGATTTCAGCTCCTCAAGTCTCTCCTCTTCTTTACGCTCACTGAGGTACTTGTAAGTTGCAAAATTCACAGCTTGGTCGATCCAGCCGTCTCTTGGAAAATCTTTCACAAATCTATTTTCTGGCATTTTAGGGAATCTAAAAAGACCAAACTGTCTTGCTAGCGTCCAGTAATCTATTGAAGCAACACGGAATATTGAAAGAGCGGTATGTTTTGAGTAGTAACGGACATAACTGACAAAAGATTTGATAGCGAGATCGTGTCGAGCACGATCAACAAGAAGCCAGTCTTTGATTTTTTGGTCAACGTAATCGTAGTTGGATTTGCGAAATTCACTAACATCAAACTCAGCCATTGACACATTCCTGAGACCCATAAACTCAACATAATTCTCCTCAAGTCCCGGGGTAAGAAACACCACTGCAGTTCCTGCTTTTTCTCCTCTTCCAGCCCGTCCACACCTGTGCACAAATACATCTGGGTCAGTAGGGGGATCCAATTGAATGACGATGTCAACATCTGGAATATCCAAACCTCTTGCGGCAACATCTGTACTTAACAGGACCGATTTAGATGAACTATTCTCAGAGAAAGAGGATAGAGTTTTCAGTCGAGCGGGCATCTGAAGTTTTCCATGTAGAGAAAAAATGTCAATCATCTGACTTGCTTCGCTACTTGTTGCAAGTACCGTGCGCAAAATCGAATAGAAATAAGTGACACATGTACAAGTTGGGAAGTAAACTATGGCCTTTTTGTATCGATAATTCTTAAGTAAACAAACCAATAGCTTGATTTTCTGATCAGCCTCGACAGTAGCATGGAATATCTGAAGTTTTGTGGGAATTATAGTTTTTTGCAATGAATCCGACTTCACGGTAATTTTGACAGGGTTAGACATTCCAATTTTGAATATGTTATCAATTGCGGATGTCATTGTGGCGGAGAACATGCCTATTCTTTTTTGACGCGGTAAGATCTTGGAAATAGAGACAACCTCAGCCGAAAAACCTTGGTCGAGAAGCTTGTCTGCTTCATCGAGCACGAGAACTTGACAACTTGCAGATTTTACGGAATTCTGCTTGAGGAAATCTAGCACTCGTCCTGGAGTACCGATTAAAACTTCTGGCTGAAGTTTCATATACTTCTGCAGATCTTCCATGACGCTACCTGACCCGCCCAAAAGAGTCTGGATCTTTAAATGCTTCTCGTTTGTAGAAATGAACTCGAATAAAGAATCAAATACTTTCTCTATTTGATGGGCGAGCTCTCTTGTGGGGCATACAATTAGGGCTCCAAAATGACCTTTCTTGAGTTGCGATTCTCCTTCAAGAAATTTGTACATCTTTTGGACTATAGGAATCAAATATGCAAGTGTCTTTCCAGAACCAGTGACTGCCTGAACAACAACATCTTTGTTTCCACTGAACAGAGGAATAACAGAGGCCTGGACTGGTGTCATCTTAGAGAAACCGGAAGAAATCAAAGCTTCTAAAAGCCATGGCTTCGCATATTCCGAGATAGCTTCCCACGATAGGTTAGACGAGGTAGACATTCTTGATAATTCAAAAGAATCACGAGCAATCAACGGATTCAAGATTAGCTCGCACTTCAATTATAATGTCAAATTTTTTTTAATATTTTCACCTGATTCGCACTGGTGTACTTTCGCTTAGAGAAGTTTAGCATATTTCAAACCATTTGAGCTTGAGTCCCATGGAAGTTAAGCATTGTTAATGGATTTGTTTTGGAGAGCATATAAACCGTTACATTATACACACAGAAGCTCTCAGGTTACCATTTCACATTATCGACTATACTCCAAAATGTCTAAGTACGAAACCTGGAGTAAAGATAAGCTCATTCAAAAGCTTGAACAATACGATAAAGATCTATCTCGAAAGCGGCAGAAATCAAGCGGTGATTCGAATGCACAGAAAGACACACAGAAATCTAGGAACGGCAAAGAGTTCGATTATTCGAAGTACACGTTTAGAAAAATAGCATTGAAATTCGCATACCTTGGATGGAACTATCATGGCCTTGCATTTCAGAATGATGGTAAAGCTGTACCGACGGTGGAAGCAGCAATTCTGAACGCCCTTTTCAAAACAAAACTTATAAAAGCGGTTGATCCAAATGCTTGTGATTTTAGTCGTTGTGGCAGAACTGATAAAGGGGTGAGCGCCATGAACCAAGTAATATCGCTTAGTGTTAGGTCTGCTTTGACTCCATACGAATTAGAAGACGCAAGTAATGATATCAGAGAGCTGAATTACGTTAAAATGCTGAATAAAGTTTTACCTCAAGACATTCGAATGCATGCTATTTGCCTAAGACCCCCAGAAGACTTTGATGCTCGTTTCTCGTGCCAGTATAGACATTACAGGTATTTTTTTGAGCGAAAGGATCTTAACATAGAAGCTATGCAGCAGGGAGCTTCCTACTTTATTGGTGAGCATGATTTCAGAAACTTTTGCAAATTAGACGGCTCCAAACAGATCGAAAACTACAACAGAACTATACTTTCCTCACGCATAATACAGTCAGAAGTGAATCCAGAAGCTTGCATTTTTGATCTGAAGGGCTCTGCTTTTCTATGGCATCAAGTGCGATGCATGATGGCTATATTGTTCTTAATTGGTCAGAATTTAGAACGACCTGAGGCTGTTAAGGACCTTCTTGACATCAATAAATACTCTGGTCGTCCCAATTATACCATCGCAAGTCCACTACCGTTAGTTCTTTACGACTGTCATTTTGCTGATACGGTTCGCTGGACACAAAGTAAAACATCAGATGATCTCCAATTCCTCAAGTTCGACAAACTTTGGGCAGAACTTAATATTAAGACTATGATTACAGCTACGATGAAGTCCATTCTTTTCCCTGCAGACACGTTTAAAGCACCAATCACTCTAAACCTTGGAGAGGGAGGTGGTCAGCAACTACAGTCATATCTCCCACTTGCTAAGCGGGAAAAGCTGGAGACGGTGGAGGACGTTAATCGAAAATGGCTTGAGAAAAATTCGTAGGTCGCTGCTAATATATATGCTGCATAATCTACTAAATCACTTTAAGCATGTAACATCAAAAAATGTTGGAAAATAATTCAAATTATAGAAAGTTCAAAAGTTTTCTGTGGAAAGTTGTCTTGAAGATGGTTAATATATCTGAGAAAATCAAGGAAATCCAGGACGAAATGTCCCGGACTCAGAAGAACAAAGCTACAGAATACCACCTAGGCCTGCTGAAAGGAAAGCTAGCTAAATATCGTAGAATGCTTTTGGAACCTGAAGGAGCGTCAGGAGGTGGAAAAGGTCAAGGATTTGAAGTCAGCAAGAGTGGAGATGCCCGTGTTTGTCTTATAGGCTATCCGTCCGTTGGAAAGTCGTCTTTTCTATCCAAGGTTACGAAAACTCAATCTGCTGCTGCCGCATATGAATTTACTACGCTTACTTCTGTTCCTGGGGTCTTGCAATATGAAGGTGCGGAGATTCAGATTGTTGATCTCCCTGGAATTATCAAGGGTGCTAGTGAAGGAAAAGGTAGAGGGAGACAAGTTGTTGCTACGGCCAAAACCGCAGACTTGATTTTGATGGTTTTAGACGCTACTAAGTCGTCAGATCAGCGAGAAAATTTGGAAAGAGAGTTGGAGGCTATTGGCATCAGACTTAACAAACAAAAACCAGACATATCAATCAAGTATAAACAAACAGGTGGAATCAAAATGGTGTCGCTTACAACCCCAACCCACTTAGATGAACGACTGGTGTCATCAATATTAAAAGAATATAGGGTCCACAATGCAGAAGTTACGATTAAAGACAAGGATTGCACTGTTGATGATTTGATTGATGTTGTGAACGAAAAGCACGTGGTGTATGTGCCGTGCTTGTACGTTTACAACAAGATTGATGCTGTTTCCCTTGAAGAAGTTGATCGAATTGCTCGAGAACCAAATACATGTGTCATGTCTTGTGAAATGGAACTCTCGATCGATGACGTTGTTGAGGAAATATGGTACAGGCTAAATCTTCTTAGGCTTTACACAAAGAGGAGGGCCGATCGTCCTGACTTCTCCGAACCAATGGTCGTCAGAAGCGAATCTACAATCGAAGATGTTTGCAATTCTATTCACAAGGATTTGAAGGAAAGTTTCAAATATGCTCTGGTTTGGGGTTCTTCCTCAAAATTTGGACTCGCACCCCAGAAATGCGGTCTCGGTCATCTTGTACATGACCAAGATGTCGTTTCGATCATAACTAAATAGAATGTTTCTCCTTTAATTTATTTTCAAGAGCATCGATCCAGCTTCGTATTTCCGTTCTATTGAGGTCAAATTTTTCACTGCTCTTGGCTAAGGATTCTTCGAGGCCTTTGATATTAGCCTCCCATTCATTTAATTGCTGGTTCATGTGGGCAAGTTCTCCTCTGAGACCTTCGAGAAAAGGCGATATTGAAATTAGCTTATTATAGAGTAACCCAATTGAATTCAACCTTCTTGTGATTCTCTCAAGTTCACGCTCATCGTATCTACGGCTATTGATACGATTGTAAATGGAATCTATCTTGGAAGCCATAGGTTGATGAACTATTGAACTCACAACTCCTTCAAGTTCTTTTCGGTTCTCTATGACCTCATCAATTCGTTCAGTTGATTTTTTATCCATCAAAAGCCTCTCTAAAGTTTTGAGTTGTTGCTCTGTTGATTCTAATATGGCTGTTAGCGATAAGTCTGAAGCCTGATTATGAACCTCAAATGAACTGTTCTCAAGATCCCTGATTCTGTCGCCTAGCTGAACCAGCTTTGATACAGCTTCCGAATTCGTGATATCGTGGTAGCGTCCTGAATATTCACTCATATCAGAGAGCCCGAAGTGTGAATCGATTTGACATTTCAGTTTAGTTATCTTATCTCTGATCTCGGTCATTGCTGGATTCCAAAATGTGTCGATTTTATCAAACGTTTCGGCATTGTTACTCGAAGTCGACAAGTTTTGCTCAATTTGTTGCATTATTGATCTCAAAGCCTCACTCAAATTTCCAGAGTTCCAAAAATTCATGTCTCTCATAGTACTGTTATCTTCATGTATAGACTTCAAGCTATTCTCAAATATCTCAATTTGATCTGAAGAGACTTTCAAAGGTGTTTCCACAACAGAATCATGAACTCGTTGATCCTGTATCGCTGGCACATATGGATTTAAGTCCTGATTAGACTCAAGCACTTCTGGTTCACTGGAAATACCGATCTCTTCGGAGTAGTAGTCTGTTGACATCTTCGTTTAATCTGTCATAATTCCAGCCAAAAATATTAATTTAAAATATCACAACGCGCCAAACGCGTCTAATGGGATGTATTCAGATTTTGCAACATATATACAAAAGAGGTGTACAACAGATACTTACTGAGCCGTTCAAGAGGTACGGAACGCCTCTTTAGGTATTTGTGCTTGAGAATTTTGGAAGTTTAGTAGAGCGGTAGAGTAGTCCCAATTGCTTTGCTCACAAAGCATCAAGGCGAATTGAAGAACCAAATTTGTCTCCGAGATAACTCTGCTCAAAAGTTGCTGTTGTGAAAGACTGAGCTTGGCTGCAACATCGGCAGGGAGCGGCTCCTCTTTCATTTGGGAGTAACCATTAGCAGTTGCAATGGGGGTAGTAGGTTGGACTGGGGGAGGGGGTGGGGTTGAATTGGCCTCAGAATTCCAAGCTCCTGAACCAGAATAGTTTTTTAGCAGCAGGATATCTGACGCCACTATAAATGAGCCACTAGGTCCGGGTATCACCAAAAACGACCGATCGAATGACCTTTTTTGGAGGGGGCCCCGGCCATTGGAGGAATTGTGCTTGTTACCATGTTTGTAATGCGAATCGCGGCTGGACTTCGTCGGCGGAGCAGTCTCTTCAAACTCTCCATGCAGAGTGATATGCATGGCATTTAATACTGGCACCGAAACGACTTCCAGAGAGAAATTTGTCGGGTTCTCTTGCAAAGCATGTTTGGTCAATGGTAAAGATTGAAATGCTTGTGCAATTTGTTCCCCTCCCTTGAACACCTTACTCATTCTAGATCTCGCACCAGATACTCTCATGAGATTTCGCGAATTGGAGATATAAGATCCCCAAGTAGTTGCAACTGAATTCAACGGTCTTGGGTCTCGAGAATCTGTTATCGGATGTTCAACAACATGTGTGGTATCAAAATGAAACGAAAATTGAGATTCCGCAGTGTAGAGGCCAAGAAGACTAGAACGATCTTGATCCCAAAGCTTGATATAAGTTGAGGTAAATTGAACCGCGGCGTTTTGCAGTTCAGGGGACTCAAAGAAAGAATTCGAGTTTGGGAAAGGAAACTTGAGGATTTTAGATAGTTTCACCTCATCTCTGATTGGCGTACCATTGATGATCAAAAGGCGAGGAAATATTTTGGCCACTTCAGTCGGAGAGCAACGGGTTTCAATAGGATTCCCTGTGACCCATAATTCTCGTAACAAAGGTAGTTTGTTTTTGAGTCTTTCCAAAGTCTCGAACCGTGTGATGTTATTATTTGACAAAGCCAAATTTCTAAGATTCGGGAAAGTCAAAGCCATTTCCAGTAAATCTTTAGCATTGTTGCCGATGTTGTTAGACGATAAATTTAGAGAATCCACCTCCAAATGCTCTTGCAGTGCAACTTTCATCAGAGCCAAAAAAAACTTGGATGTTGTCTGAGAATTGGTTAGAAGTCCTTGAAGCTCTTGAGATGCATTATCCTTGAGTCCCTCAAGGTTCAGAAGTTTGCTTCTAGGATCATACCTAGCAGCTAAAATCGACCTTATTAATGCAACGGTATTTTGAGTGGCTGATTTAACATTGGCATTATAAGGCAAAATGGTCACTTTTAAACTATTACCGGCAAATCGAAGACCAGTACATCTTGAGAGTTCTTTAGCGTCTCTCTCAGATTTGACCGAGGCACGTAGTACACCTGAAACGCGATCGCCATGGATGACTCGTAAATTAATCTTAGTTTTGCGGTGCAAAAAAGAGGCAAGATCTTTTTCGTTTGCATTAGTCCAGCCTTCAATCTCGACTGGGATCTCCGAGGGACCAAGTTGCGAAGTCCAGCTATTTGTGTTGTGTGGACTTAGAGGGAGGTTTGAATTACCAAATCCCGCCACATTAGAGGTACCAAAGTTTGACTGAAACATTCTCAAAAAGTGCTATGATACAAAACACCAGTAAAACCTTGATGCATCAAATTGTACAATCGTCCAAGCTCAAATTCGGAATCTATTCAAGGCAACGCTTGGAAGAACTTTTATGAAATTAATATTTTTTTTTAGTTCAGTTTTTTTGGGGCGACCAAATAATTGCATCATAAATCATTATAAACATTTCGAGGTACTATCGAGCAACAGAAAAAGAGTATCTACAAACAATTGAACGTCTGAACAGGCAAATGAACATCTGTCTGCAAGAGGTTCTAAACAAGATGGTTTGAGATGAGTCTTCTATATGTCAAAATTGAGCCACCCAAGATCTTTGAGTGAAGTTGAACTCTGAGTCTCAGAACGAACAGGTCTCACTGCATCATTCTCAGATCTTCGCAGAGCTGACCCAGTCATGATACCTTCACCCTCAGGGACAGATTGCGGATTGAAAGCAACAAACTCATCAGAGAAGGATGTGTTCTTTGGAAGAATTCCTCTCTTAGCTTGGATGTCTTGATAAAGACTTTTAGAAACTGAGTTTCTACTTGAAGAGAAAGCTGTAGGAGCGTTCGAGTAAACAGTTGGTGAAGAAACAGTCGGTGTACTCGATAGAGAAGCCAGACAACTTCTGGACTTTCTTCTTTTGAATTGTGGTATATCCTGAGGTTGAGCACAAGTGACTAAAATTTGACTTGAAGCAGAACTGCTTGGAGAGAAATTCGAAGGAGAATTGGAAGCAATCGGGGTAGTCGCCAGCGGTGTATTAGGATTCGATTGTGGGTTTTTAACGCTCGGTTTTGGAAGAATAGGCACATTGCGAGATCTCGGCACTGACCCTGAACCGCGTTGGTTCACATATTGAGGGGCCAAATTTGGTGCTCCGAATTGGTGAATGAACCCATCCATAGGTATATCAGAATTCGGAAGAGCCATGTTCGGAAAGCTCTGTGACATTGTTATATTTGGCGAATTTGAGAATCGCATACCCGGCATCACGGACGGTTGTAAACTGCTGGGGTAGTCTGATGGGACGGTATATTGGACAGGAGAGTTTTGAGCGAGGTTGATAATTTGAGGACCGTAATTGAAATGTTTTGTGGCCAAAGGATTTGAGTGAACTTGCGAGAACAACTGGCGTTTCGAATTGCGTTTCTTGATGACATCAGTTTTCAGAGACAACGGTCTCATTGTTCCATGAAGTTTTTGGAACAGTCCACATGCATTACATAGCGTATTTCCCTCAGTGTCCCTTCTCCAGAGGGGCGTCTTGGTCGTGTTGCAGTTGAAACATTTCGAGACCGCTTTATTGGGGGATCCTAGGTCTGTAGAGGAAGAAGTGGTATTATTTCTTTCCCAGTTATTTTGCTTTTGAGTCAACGAAGACTGTTCGGTTTTCGGTCCACTTGAACCAAGTTTCGGAGAATAGTTATTGTCAGATTTTTCAGTATTGCGATATAATTCGGAGTTTTGGGACAAAACGTTAGTATTTTGCGAGGAGACTGAGGGCTGAGCTTTGAAATTGCCGTATGTGATTTGTTCATTTGTTTGCCGTTTTCTGAAAAGATCAGGGTCATGCTCAAGAGCAAACAACTTGTCATTCTTCAGGTTTATAAGATCTTCCAAATCGCCATCCAGAAATGAGCTTACTCTGTTCAGCTTTTTCATATGTGAAAGCCGAGGACTTTCCGGAATAGAAGATGGAGTGACAAACGAATATGAATCATTTGGAGAAGAATTAGCATTTTGTATATTGATTGATTGCGAATTGTCGCCAGGTGGTGTGATCAAATTTGCAGGAACATCCTCAAGTTTTAGATTTTGTCGTTTGTTGAGAATTGTATTCGAACCACCATCTTCAAGTTTAAAATTCAAAGGAGATGTTGATAGTTGGGAACTAGATGGTGTCAACAAAGACTTTTCTCCACCAAAGTCGACAACATTCGGAGTTTGGCCTTGCTTCTCCAATTGCAACTTTCTTGATTCTTGTCTTGTAGTTCTGTTTTGTATCCGAGGGTACAGTGGTAAAATGTTCTTCGCAGATAAGTATATATCCCAAATTGACGTTGACTCCATTTTGCAGTGCTTATTTTAAGCTGTCACTGTTTTTTTAAGAAATTGTCAAGGAAACCTAGTCAAGCTGTAAATGAAAGGATCAACTGTAGAAACAGGTAATTTAATCACGGCTTTAAACTAGTTCAGAGACCAACAATGAGGACGGTGTACTTAAGATTGGTGTGACTCCAATTAAATTCTCGGTTGAATTAATAAAAAAATTCTGAGCTTGAACGGAAAATTTTTACTTTACATCATCACTACGTAAAGCTCTGGCAGGCAAAAAATGGGGCAATTTCATAGTGTGTAAATTGACGTCTCTTTTGTTTTTTTATAAACGGTTGCATATAAACTAAAATTGTAACATAACACAGACATCCAGAGAGTGTAGCTTCGGTCGTAAGTTCAATTGAACATCTCAGGTATTTTGAATTGTTTCGATACACCAGAACTCAAATATTAGCGCGGCTTTGGTTCTTGGATTTTGACAGGCGTTCTTTAAGCTTTCTCTCCTCCTCATCTAGCAAAGAAAGTTTTAATGCTTCTTCAATCATTCGTTCCTCAATTTCTGAGTGAATTTGTCGATTATATCTTCCAAGTAAACTTCCCCTTCTTGTTGTCGATTGCTGATATAGATCTGAGTTATCCTGGCTAGAGTGGCTGCGATCGTATAGCAGAGATGATGCATGTAGAGCAGTAGCAGCAGCCGATCTTCTGGCTTGTTTTGCCCTTGCACTGAGAAGTTTCTGTTCCCAATCAGGTTGGATATAGTCAACTGTGATAACCCCGGGAGCAGATGCAGGCAAAGATCCACGCCTAGTTCTTGTGTTTTCAAAGATTGGCACGGCAGCTTTAGTGGCCAATGAATTAGAAGGAACATTAGATGAGGAAGAATCCTCTGATAACCTTGATTTTATTGCCAAATGATATCCGTTTATAGGAGCAGCTCTCTTGGGTGGCGTTCCCGATGCTGAGTGCGATTTCGCCATGACATATCCTAGAGAGCTCTTTTGCGGCGAGCCAACAGTACGGCTGATAGGAGCTTCACCATCTTCTTCCTCGATGGTTTGAGTGGCGAGTCTGAAGTCCCTAGGAGGAAGTCCACCGATTCCAGTTCGAATATTGGGGGGTGAGTACGTCACCCCAAAATCAATCATCGCACAGAATGGACACTTGACTGGCTCACTAATCAATTCACCGGAAGAGTTATCATCCCCTCCTTCTGCTGATGGATTCTCGTCATGGGGTGGGTGAGGTTCTTGTCTTTTCAACTGAACAAAACACTCCGTACAAATCGGCTGTACACAGCACCTGGAAATGTTGAGATTCGGAGGATAATAGAGGAAACATATTGGACACTCAACAGCTTCTCGATACAAAGCCAGTGAAAGATCATCGGATGGAAGGTTTGGGAACGTCTTTATTCCACTCTCGGCAACGGATTTGTCTTTTTCATATCGGGCGTCCGCCTCACGCTGGTGCACAATACTCATCTGTCTCAACTGCAATTTGAACAGCTTGTTCTCTCGTTTTCTGATTGCGCTTGTGCTTTGATGAATTTTATGGTCATCGGGATCTTCTTCTTGTTCGTCTTCCTGTTGAATAGGTGCGTGGAGACGACGTGTTTTCAAATAGGCTAGAAGCTCTTCATCTGTCCATGACTCATCAAAGTCTTCCAGTGGCGTATAAAAGGGACTGAGTTTCCTATCTATGATAAGTTCCCTTACCGTTTGGGTCTTGTAAGATAAGCCTCCTTTGTAATCTCCGTAAGGTGCTAGATAACCACCATCAACATTTTCCTGATATCGCACAATCATATCAAGCATATGTTGCTCTTTCTGACGACGTTTCTCCTTTTCCTTTTCCTTCTTCCGACTTGATAAGCCCACAAGGGATTTTGAAGTTGTTGTGATCTCCCTGGAGAAGGAGCCCGAACCACTACGTGGTTCCTTAGCTGGCGTATTCCCCATATCGATTGAACGCCTAATAATATCGTTGAACTTCTAATTTATGCGAACTTGAGTCTATGTGTGTCACTTGTTTAGATGACCCTTTAAATAGAAACAAAATTCTCCTTTCAGATACCGAATCCGAGCCGACAGCTGAGCTTTTCTAATACTAATAAGCGTTGGAATCAACAGTTCGGAGTATCAATTGAGTTGATAGCTGAACTAGATGTATGTATAAATTATAGAGATCTTTTTGTGTCACTCCAAAATTTACCGGCAAGGTTCGGATTTTGCTACGGCAAGTTAAATCAGCCCCGCGACTAGAAAATAGTATAGATTTTGTTCTTTGGTGGGGGAAAAAAAAAAGCTCCGGTTAAATTTGAGCACAATAGATGTATATCAAGCTTTGATATACACTAGCTGAATAATTCCTCTGCCATTTGTTTAACTCTCTTGACCATTTCTGTATTGCATTACCACATTAATCAATTGATTTGAAACTTGGCCGCACCATATTTGTTTTTGTTTCAGCCAATTTATCTTTCGTTTAATTAAAATGAAAACGGATCGTAAAAGCATCAGTTACATATTAGATCCGAAACGACCCCATGGAACAAATCAGGGTTCTCATTCTTTGGGAGTAAATGCTTTAGTTTACAATAAAAGTCAAGATTGCCTTATATCAGGAGGTCGTGACGGAGTCATTGCATTGTACCAACCAGGCAATGAAACAACCAGTGAACCCTTGTATGATGACTTTGATTATCAATATCAGAAACCAGACCAAATAAAACGCTTTATCAAAGAAAACGTTGTCAATGAGTCCGTGATACTATCTCTAGAAAACAGCATAAGAGTTGGAATTGCTTCCTCGATACCTCAAGCTCAGGATCATCATGTGATAAAGAGCGCACAATTACATTATGACTGGATAACAGATCTAAAAGTGATACATGACCATTCACTTGTTGCTTCGTCTTCGCACGATCTTTCTATAAAAGTTTGGAATCATGAAACAGGTGCAACTAGCACTATGGGATTCCACAATGACTACATTAAATGTTTAGGATACGAAAACGGAACATTGGTATCAGGCGGTTTGGATAAGAAAGTACAGTTCTGGGACACTGTAAAAGAAACTCAGAGCGCGCAATTTACAAGTAAGGAAGAGAACGGGTCAATTTATACATTGAGCTGTTTCGAAAATGTTGTACTTGTCGGAGGGCCGTCCCAAACTATTCAATTAGTTGACAAAAGGGCTTTGAATAAACCTATTCGTTCCTTTGTGGGGCACACAGATACAGTGCGGTCTCTGTGTCTTAAATCGCAATCATTTTTGTCTGCATCTTCGGATTCTACGGTGAAACTATGGGATCTCAAAACAAACAGGGTCTTGCGTTGCTTTGACTTCCATGAATCGCCAGTATGGAGTTTATATGTTCCTGAAGAACAAGTCGGATTTGAGACTTTCTATTCCGGTGATAAAAATGGGCTTCTTCTGAAAACAGATCTTAGGTCTTCCGTCTTTACCGGAAATGATATCCTAAATGAAGATTACCTAAATTCAAGAGTCAATCAAAATCTTGGTATCACAACGTTAATTGCCGATCTCAACTGTTTGGACACATCTTTCTCGCAGTCGAGTCGTACCACGAATGGCGTATTAAGTATATGTGAGGCAAATGGGTCTGTGTGGACGTCCAGTTCCTGCTCCAGCCGTAAGTACATCAATTCCTGGGCAATCCCCAAAACAGAGAAATTGCTGCTCTATCAGGGAATCAAGTTGAATCGCAATCTCACCATGATCAACAATTCTAATAGACACTCGCGAAATTCGTCTATGGGAGAAAACCTCGATATAGCCAGTCAATTATCCACCGAGGATTTACATTACATTGACGATGCCTTGAAGTCACAAATCACTCTACATAAACCAGTATTTGTGCTTGGAGGAGTATCCAAGCCAAAGTCAAGTGCTTTGAAGAATGTGACAAAGGATTCATCCGATAGTGAGTCAGATAGCGAATCCCCATATGAGTCTTACTTTCTCAATTTCGGTGGTGGTGTTTCATCAGAATTTGTGTTGTCGAAGCCCGTTTCGGAGGTCTACAATGTCTTCAATCCTCATCCTTTAGAAATGTTGTTCCAGAAACTTGACGACGAGGAAATAGCTTTGATTCCATTAAATGTGATGCCTTTGGAAACCATAGAAGGAGAGCCAGGGTTCACAAAATCGCGCATTTTTAATAACAGAAGGTCAGTTGCTGTCATGGATGACAGTGGCAATATAGTGGTTTTCGATATTCTGAAGTGTTGTGTTGAAAAAATGCTCCATTTGTCTGAGCTTGAATCAACTGTGACAAGTATTGATTTGAACGATAAATTTGATGAGTTTGTTCAAACACTACAAAGCCCGGAGTCGCTTCCAACTTGGTGCACTGTGAGAATAAAAGCCGGAAAGTTGTTTATCACTATGGAAAACTCAAGTCTCGCAACTTCTGAAATTTATCTTGATGAACTCATTGATTCTTACCAAAATTTGATATATGACGAAGAGATGGATTCTGCTACAACGAAGTTTAACATTGGTAAAGTTGTATTGAAATCCTTGTTTGGCGATTTTGAGGACACAGTCAAAGAAGTTTTCAAATACGATAGTTCTTCTTTGTCGGTCAATGACAAACAAGCCAAAAAAGCTTCAGGATCTCAATCTTCAGTTCTAGGAAAGGTTATCAATAAAGAAAATTTAGCCTCTCTTACTAGTGTCCACGCCGCAGCAACTGAAAGACAAGAGCCAAGCAAAGAGAAGGATAAGAGTAAAAGAAAATTATTTGGAAGAAGCAAGCAATCCCAAACTTCAAGCTCCCCGAATTCTTCTTCCAATGCAGATGCAGAAGGTCAAGAGAAGCAATTGAGTGAGCGCGAGATCATTGATGCCGTCACCACAAGAGACGAATTAGTTCAGCTTGTTCAACGTGGAGAAGTGATACCTAATCCAGAACTGGATAAGACTCCAAAACTTGAAATCGAAGACGATGTTACGCTCACGATAAACGAGAAAGGAGATAATGAGAGCAAAGTGCTCTGGAGCTTTAAGAAGTCAGAAATCACGGAAAAGAGTTTGATGCTTGAAAACAATCTTCCCTTATGGGCATTAAAGTTCCTTCTTTTCGGCAGGGCTATGACCAAAGAACCTCCAAAAATAGGATTTGTCTTGATTCCAGATCCAAGTATTAACGATCCAGCATTTGATGGATTTGAAAATCATCGTTTGAATGCCAATCAACAAGTCAGAATGATGAAAATTGAAGAATTCGTACGCGAAAAGATACCTGAATCCTTTAAGCCAGACAAAATAATGTTGACCTGCAAAGGTCAAGATCTAGACCCTAAGATGACTCTCCTCACCGTCAAAGCAAGAATCTGGAGGACATCAGGGGATGTCGAATTGATGTTTAATCTAGATAAATGATGTTAAATAGAGTTACCCGGACCTGGAATTTGTAGAGATGTTTTTTCTTGAAAGTTTTTTTTTCCACAAGTTGGTTTATTGAAATCAAGGATAGTCTAAAAGCGTACTTTTCCTATACAAAATTGCGTTTGAATCTTGTATCTGTGTCTATAGTACAAAACGTGACAGATCTGTTCTTGACTTTCGAAATTTAAGCCATTCTAGACATTAATAAACACACAAAATGGATGACGTTGAACGGACTACATCGAGACTCTGGAGAGCCTACAAGACCATCAAAGAAATGGTCAAAGACCGTGGATACTTTATCACTCAAGAGGAAATTGATATGAGCCTTGATCAATTCAGAGAGAAAGTTTGCGATTCCATGGGTATTCCACAAAGAAAATTGATGTCTTTCCAAGCTAACGCTTCTCAAGAGGCTGCTGAAAAATATGGCGATTTGGGTCCTCTGTGGGTTGAATTTTGTGATGAACCTTCTGTTGGTATCACCACTATGAAAAACTTCTGTCAACATATTGCGGACAAAAACTTCTCTACTGGTATCTTTATTTATCAACAAAATATGACTCCCTCTGCGGTGAAAGCCATAGCAGTCGCCGAACCAGCTACGATAGAGACCTTTCAAGAGAGCGATATCATTGTCAACATCACACACCATGAGCTTGTTCCTAAGCATATCAGACTTTCGACCGAGGAGAAAAAGGAACTATTGGCTCGCTATAGATTGAAAGAGTCCCAGTTGCCGCGTATTCAAAGAGAAGACCCTGTGGCTCGTTATCTGGGACTCCGCCGAGGACAAGTTGTCAAAATTATTAGAAAGTCCGAAACTTCAGGAAGATACGCTTCATACCGGATCTGTCTTTGAAAGACTCCGCTTCATAGGCCCGACGCCAACCTCAAATGTATTAAATTGGCTATAAATTTTAGAGTCGTAATCAGTGTACAGTGATAATACAAAACCTTTTCATGAAATGCAATTGCTGCATAGAACAGCGTCTTGAATTCCAGTCCACCAGGAAACTTTCGATAAGGAGATGTTCTTGGACGGGCTTACTTGGACTCCTTGGTTTCCCAAGTATACAGGACCGATTGTTATAATCAACGAGTTGATGTAGGATTCCGAGTCATTCAGCTGTAACAAGTGGTTAATAATGGTGGCTCCACCCTCCACCATTACAGAGTAAATTGAGAGTTCATTTAATTTCTTGAGTATGTCTTTCCAGTCAAATTTCGATTTTGAAGGCTGTAAAGAAATGAGCTTTATGTTGTAGTTTGAGCAAAATTCACGGATCTGGCTTGTGATCTGAACTTTTTCAGAGGAAACAAATACAATTGGAGAAAGGCCCTCTTCTAATTTGTAGACTTGGTATAGTTTTGAGGTTGGATATATATTTTGTAGTTTGAAAGATGGATCAATGATGACGGGCCTAATTTTATGGGGGATAGAGGTTGAGGAGTCTTTGTATCTACAATTTAACGCAGGATCATCGGCAAGTACTGTATTAATGCCAACTAGAATGGCATCATGTTTAGACCGTAAATAATGTGTCATTGTCTTGGTTTCCAAATGAGAGATCACGGTGCGTGTTCCTGGAGCAGAGCTAATCCGAGAGTCTAACGATTGAGCATAAGTCAAAGTCAAGAACGGTAAATCCTTTTTGGAACTATTAGAGGGTAGATATGGCTCCAAGAAGGGAATCAAAGATTCTGGTAATGGTATTAAATGTGCCATCTGTGAAATTGATAATATGTACAGAAATTGAATGTAAATCAATTGCAAGAAAAAATATATTTTTCAATTTCATGAATCGATATAGATCTTTACTTCGGTGCGCAACGTTGTTCAAAAATACACAGTTCGTGTTTTTACGAACGAAACATAGTTCTGTTAATAAACAAAAAATCCTAGATGCCGATGAATTGGTTCCTCAAGTAAAGGCTCTTCTATCCAAGGTTCCCAGAAAGTCTCTCCCTTATTACAAACAACTTCTGACTTTTGATGAGTGTATTTCGCAGAATTTGAGCTTTGATAATGAGAAGGGAGAGATTGTTGGTGGAACCCAAACTTTTTGGGCCAGCATGTACAAAGTGCTGCCCATATATGAACAACTGGTCGAAACAGGAGAATTAACCGAAGAGCGTACGGATGGCCTGATTTCTCTACTAAGAAATGGACTGAGAATCCAAAGACATGAACTGTCCTTGTATAACAAGAACCTTGACAAAGATTCGTCTCATTCGTTAAAGGATGCGAAAACTTTTATCAGGGATTCGATAACAGGGGTAAAAAATGATATATTAAGATATCCCACGATCGAGGTGAGTTGTCATGGCATAGCAAGCATTTTCAAGGCATATAAAGATCTTGGTCTTGTTGATGAAGCTATCGAGTTCTGGGAAGAGGGCAAACATAACAAAAGATTGAAACCTTTATTCGATTCCGAACCTGTTCTCGGTAGCGTGATTCAATTTTTGGTTGATTCTGGAGAATTCGATCTAGATGAAGTCGAGCACATTTACCATCATATTAGAACCTCCAAACCAGAAGTTCAAGATGCTGATACGAAGATACATCCCGAATTGTTGATTGGTATGCTCAAGGCATACCTTTTGAAAGGTGAGTTTGAGAAAGCTAATTATCTGTTCAAAGAACTGACTACGGATGTGTGGGTTTTCCATCAAGAGAAGAAGATTATTCCATCTGCGACAACATTGAGTTACATGACTCAGGCCCACTTTGCATTCATGACTCATTCTTCCGATTTAAATACTGCAGAAATGTTTTTCAAAACTGCCCTGTCGGGTCAATTGCCATACCCTACACCACTGCACTTAACTTATATCAAGCCTTACATGGAAAGAACGTGGCTCTTGTCTAGGGAGTTTTCGAAAGTGCTTTACATTTGGGAGAAAACATGGCAATTTAATGAATCCACAAAACGATCGAACTCCTCTATTTCATCATCTCTGAACGATTTGCTTTTTAAGATATTTTTCCAAAAGTATCCAACATGCACCTCGGAAGCTATTCGTCAGCTCAAATCTGTCATTAAAACGTATCATTCAATCAAAAAGATTGATGAACCTTTTTTCAATTGTCTTATTACTCAGTCTACACTTTGGAGGAATCCAAAGGTGTATCGAACGGTCATCAAAGCTTCAGAGCTTTATAACATCCCAAAAACCAGTGTATTTTATCGGTGTTGTTTGAAAGCAGCAGGCAGCGTTCAGTTGCCAACAAACGAAGTTTTGTCTTTGGTTAAAGACTTGATGGATGTCAATGCCAAGTCCGGCCATAAGAAGATTGCCAATGCGGATTGGCTTGCTATCCGGGATGCTACCATCAATACCAAAGAACCTAGTAGAGAAAGAGTCGAGCTTTACTTTAAGTTATGGAAAAAGTGCAGTCCTTATTTCGCAGACCCAGCCAATTATACCTCATACCAACGCGTTGATTGCAGGCTGAATTCTGGCTATAGAAATATATTCGACAACATCAAACGAATCGACGATACTGACATCGACCTTCCTCAGCTTGAATTTTTCGCCAAGGACTACGAAATTCAAGATAAAGTTCAATGACAGATTAATGTATATAGTGTACCGCAATAAATTATCGTTATCAAAAATATTTGGTCCAGTTTTTACGTTTGACAAGTATGGGACTTTGCGGTTCGAAAGAGGCCAAAGAGCCAAAGCTAGCATCGACTGAGAAAGCAATTCCAGTACAAAAGAAGAAACCCGTAAAAACGTCGGGCCATCGATTAGGAAGCACTAACGATGCTCAGGACACTGAGCTCAGTGCCAAAGATCTTGCCGCCCAAGCTGCGCAGCAGAGATTTGAAAAGGAAAAGCAACGTAACGAGAAGGGGCAATTGGGGAAGAAACTGGCCCAGGAGAAGAAGAAAACGCCGAAAGAGCTTGCCCAGGAACAGTACAATAGTCGAAACAAAACCGAACTCATATATGATTGATCCCAATCAGTACAGTTAACACGAGCAAGAGACCAATCTCTAGACACTAGGATACTACGGCCTTTTGAAGTGGTCTGTGACTTGGGGCATCTAAAATAAGGCGCGCCCCCTTTCATGCAAGGGACAATTTAGTAAACAAATATCTATTTTTATTATTACAAACGTGTATATATATATGGCATCTCCAGTAAGACGAAATTCAGACGAATCTATCAAGGTTCATAAGCATATAAGGCCAAGATTTTCTGATCATACTCGGACAAACTCGGTTGTTACTACCGACTTACTATGGAAAGGATCTAACGGACCATACGGAATACGTGAAACGAAAGATAATCTTCGCAACGCTCAAGTCAAAAGTGAGCTAATCCCGGACAATAAAGACACCAATAAACAAACAGAAGTCTCGACTCTATTTGGAAACGCTAGTATGACCACGGTGACCCTAGCTGACGATACAGCATCTGCATACCAAACATCGATATATTCATCAAATGTTGAAAGAAAACCTGCTACCAAGAAACAAGACGAGGAATTCATTTATGAAAGAGGCGCTTTCAACGATGAAAACTCTAGCTTTATCTATCAACCTTCTGTGCAGCAGCTACCCTCTGATTATCAACAACCGAAACTCTTGCGCAAGATCTCGGTGAACAAGCATCATTACGGCGATATAGAGAACCACGAATCTTCATGTACCGCCCAGCAAAGGGACTATGGTGGTATAGTTTCGAAATCTAATTCAAATCAACGGGATTTCAATTCTGATCCAAGACCCAATATTGTCTCACAGGTGCGTAAAGTGTCTCAGAAACTATTTCGTCAAGCCAGTGCTAACGGGGTAAATTCAAATGTTCCCGTGCCCAAGTCTGGTTTGGATGTAGCTGATCATTACGCCCCCTCCAACTACATTCCAAACACAATTGATGACTACATTTTTGATGAAGACGACGAGATCACCGAAACGGACTCCTTATTATCCAAACCCTACCACAAAGGAAACATGATGACTTCCGATGTACACCGCTTCAACTTTTCGCGAATGTATGCTGACTTCGAAGACAATGCTGACGTTTATCGTCATTACGGAGCGATCTCCTATAAAAGACATCAAGACGAGCGCTCTTCTCATTTCCTCTACAATTCCCCACATGACTACAAAAACGTGTATTATAGACACAAGATGATAGCACGCGCGATCTCCGGTTTGTTTTATTTAGTTTTACTCTTGTTTTTCATCAGTGCCTCCATCAGATTGTTCATTTTGAAGAATTTTGATAATCATTTGATCGGATTCGAAGTGAAACAGCTGGATAATATCGTCGTTACCAAAGAAGTGCTGATTTTCGAGCTCGAGGCCGTGGCGAGAAACTCTAATTTGCAAGACATATCAATTTGGAATATGGATCTAGATGTATTTTTGCTCACCGAGAGCAAAAATCTTGAGAGCCTGGACACCATCAAGTATCAACAATCCGACGTGACGATATTATTAGGAAACGCATCGAAATTTGTGACACCGGTAACCTTTCAGGGGATATTGAATCAGGCATCCAATATCTCCAGTGCATTTGGGGCTCTCATGGAGGTGATTCACAAGTTGAGACATAAGCAAAGCTCTCCTCTTGAATCGTCAAAAGGTCAAGTTAAAATTGTGAGACCCGCACATGGGTTCAAATACAATGGGAACCCATTAGATGATGAACAGTGGACAAATATCTTGAACCATAACTTCAAGTTGTTGATTCGAGGTTCATTTAGCTACCAACTGCCTATGTCGTCCGATGAATTACTGAGTATTTCCACCGATGTGGAAGTCAAACCTAAAGATCAAAAATAAATTATGTACATTAAATACTACTCGAAGCTCAAACATTCCAACTTCAACTCAAGTCCTCGATGTCTTGAATCAACGAGCTTATGTCTCCACGACTATTGGCCTGAATAGCAACACCCTTTGCTCGTTGAGAATCAACCTTCTTCAAAAGCTGTTTATCAACTGCAGGACACAGCCCCTTACGTGCAAGAGAACAAATATCGCAGCGAGGACGCTGAGGTAAGCATACAACTTGGCCAAATCCAACCAATATGGGGTTAATTTTGGTCCATTCTTGTTTGTGATCGGCCAACATGCTCTCTAGACACTTCCTCACGTATTCTGGAGTCACGGCTTTAGTTTGTGGAACCCATTTGAACTTGGAAGCCATTCGAACCATGTGAGTATCGACACCAATACCAGTACTGATGTTCCAAGCAATTTGTAATAGAAGAAAGCCCATTTTGGGACCAACTCCCGGAAATGCGGTGATTTCTTCAATGGTCTTCGGAATTTCTCCATCATATTGGGCATGCAATATCTCTACAGTGTCCTTGATATATTTGGCCTTGCGCCGGTGAAAACCAACTTTGTAAATCAGCTCATCTAGAACGGACTCTTCCACATCTCTCATAGCTTGTAAACAGATTCCATCTTTATATCCTTTTTCGGTGAAATAATTGTGTAGATTCTGCATTACTTGACAGTTCACTTCGTCCTTGGTTTGTGAGGATAACATCAAGGAAATGAGACACTGGAATCTGAAATTTTTTCCCTCTGTAAGACCACTTACGGTAGTGGCCACTGTTGCACACCCCATTCCGTCCACCGGAGCTTTGATTTTGGATCTCATCGTTTTGATTTCATTATACATGGGCCAGAAATGCGGTGGAGGGTGATCGGGAAAGCTATTTGGCGAACGAATAGGTTTTGTGCTGACGGTTGAACTCTCTTGCTTGATGGTAGTGTCTTTGATATCATTGTTGGGATTGACGGCTGCATCTTGAACAATATCGATGTGTCTTCGTTTAGTCCTTCTTTCATTGACCTGGGGCAGTTGTGACTTTTCCTCGAGCTTTATTCTGCACTCGATATTGTCACCAGCGAAGTATGAAGTTAAATCAGATGCGTCCTCTTCACGTTTAATTTTGACTGCTTTTTCAGGTTGTTTCTGATCAGGCAGATCCGAATAACCAAACTCAGACTTTAAGGATCTGATGTTTAAAGATACAGGAGATCGCCGACTTCGAAGTAGTCGCGACGAACCTTCTTGTTTAAACTTGCGTACTGGCATTAGCGAAGATGAAATCAATTAATGCATAAAAAAGAAAGATAAATTCTATTTACCATTTGCGGACTCGTGTATTAGAAACCGAGCAACTATAGGAATATGGTCACTTGGGAACTGTTCATTAGGAAAGTAGGGCGTCTCTTGTAGAACTCCAGATTGGACATCTGCGAGAACCTTGTTTAATCTCAAAGCTTTGCTTTGGCTTTGAAACCATATGTAATCAATGGCACGTTTGAATGACACACTATGGGGATCATTTCGAAACTGTGCACTATTCACGAGATGGTAATAGGAAGATATGAATCTTCCTAAACCGGTCTCTATTTTTTGATTGCGTTCTTGGCCATAATCGTAGAGAAATCTAGGATCACCTCCAATATTGAGCATCCCCTGCTGCAAATACTCATAAACCATTGAAACCGGGGTGGAATTGAAGTCTCCAGCTAAGAGAACATTAGCTTGCCTATTGTGAATGAATTCGTCCAGTTGTGAATCGTCAAGTTTCAGTACTCTTTTCATAGTGCGGCGCAAGAGTCTCATCAAGAGATGTGTTTGAAGAAGCTTAACGTCTGGGTATCGAGGTGACCAATAGAGATGCGTATTAGTAAGGAAAAGCAGTTGTCCTGTGGCCTTGTGGCGTAACACAGTTATGATAGCAACAGTATTTCGAGAGATTGCACGTTCGCTGAGCGTCTCAGTTTGTGCCAAGATTGTACTTTTCATGAACTGCTCTGAAAAATCTATCAATTCATAATCAACAATTTCAATAGTATCATTTTTGACACATACAGCCACCCCATCCATCATAACTGGGGACTTATTCCAGTACGTTGGTTGTCGTTTAATTTGAAAAACCGAATCGAACCCTCGTTCCTCCATCAGTCGCTTCCATGTATCGCGATAGACTTTATATTCCATTTCTTGAACACAGATAATATCACTCAACATCGTCAAGTCAACGAGGTTTTGATTCAAGAGCTTCAAACGGTAACTCCAATCTCTATAGGTCGAAGGAACGTGTTCATAAACAGACTTCCACATGTAATGTCGCGATAAAAGATTGTAGGATGATATGGTTATAGTGGTCTGATCGAGTGCGGAGTCGACCGGATTGACAACAAACCATTCGCGATTTCGCGTAATGGTATTTTCTCTTATGCTTGACAAATGTCGGGTCGATACAAAAACACCTCTCTCAATAGAACAAACGATTCGTCTCATCTTATGTCGTAGGCTCAAATTTATAATTTTAACACGCATTAAAGATTTACCCCAGATTTTCAAGAAACTATCTTCTATAGCTCTAAATAAAAGTAAAAATACATTCTCAACTTCCATCACGTTTTCCGAGAAAATCCCCCGTCTCTAAATTCTGCCTTGACTTTCTTGCCAGATGAAGCCTTCTTGAATTCAAATTTGGTGATCAAAGGCAAGTGATCAGAAACAAAGTGTGCACTAGGCAGTCCAATGACTTTCTTTGCATAGTTAGGATCCATCTCGCCCAGCAAGCCCTTAACAGAAAGTGTACTAGTAGAATGCCATATGTACTCAATGACTTCAGTGTATGTCGGTGTGAAATTGGTAAATGGTAACTCATTGATGGCACCATATGCAGAACTCAAATGGAAAGGATGCGAAAAGCCTTCCGATGTAAACTTGCCGTAATCTCTACCTTTAAAGTCGAAATGCTCTTTAACGGACCCTTGAGAGAATAACTGATAGACGGCTGAATCCGTCTGCGAGTTGAAGTCTCCACAAATGACTAGAGGAATCTTGTTCAGGTCTTCTTTGCTGCCTGCAATTTTGAGCATCATCGACCGCAATTCCTCCAACAAAACCGCCACCTGCATTGTTTTAACATCGTTGAACTCGGGATCCCAATGCAAATGTGTGTTCGCCAACACTATCTTATTACCAGTGGCTGTATGTTGCAAAACAGAGATCGAGGCGATATTATCCTTGTTCATGAATCTGTTGAAAATATCCTCTGTTTTCTTATATTTATCCTGCGTCATGACAACTCTTCCAAATTCTAATATTCTCTTGTCGACGAGTTCAAACATCGACGCTTTGTAAAAAGTGGCACAACCGTCCACTTTTTTCGCGTTCTTTTCGTTCATGGTCTTGGCTCTGCTCTTGCAATGGAAAACGCCTTTGTATCCATTACTTTCCATCAGCGGAACCCAGTACTCTTCATAGGTACGAGTCTCCACCTCTTGTAAGCAAATGATATTTGTCTTGTAACTCAACACCTCCTCCGTCAACTTCTCTCTCCTGTAATCCCATGAAAGAGCCCACGACGGTGTGTATTTATACATCTTTGGAGTGGCATAATGTTGGCACAAGGTGTTGTAACTCATCAAAGTGAAAGAGTTCGAGCTTCCTGACGACAAGTCGCATTCGATTGCAGGTTTGAGGTCTTGTGGAGACAATTTTGGCTCGCCGTCATCACCGATTTCTATCCATTTACGCGGCTCTGGAGGTGCTAAACGAGGGGCGTCATCTCTTAAATGAATAATCAATCCTCTTGTTCCTTTTTTGGCTAAAATGTTCACCAGTTCCGAGCTGAAGCTGGGGTTTCCTTCGATACCCAAAAACTCAAGTTGATATAGATTACCAAATTGGTAAGGCACAGTCTTGAGATCGTTTCCAAAAAGATATAGATACCGCAGGTTAAACAACATTCCAAGCTCTTCCGGCACCTCTGTCAGTTTGTTGAACGAGAGATCTAACACTCGCAAAGCCTTTAGTTGAAGAATGGCATCTGGGATCCGGTTCAAATTATTTCCGTTCAAATATAAGCGTCTCAGAAAATTATAGTGGAACAACTTCGGTGATATGGTCACAATTAGTTGACCACTAAGGTCCAGAGCCGTCCATAGTTGTGTATTATTCTCCTTGATTCTTATGCGCTGATCCTCTTCCTCCTCGTCAACCGATGCATCGTTGGTAGTCTTTTTATGCTGCATCAGGCCTTCATTGAGCTGATGCTGGTCTTGACTCTGTTGGCTTTCCTGAACACTCAAAAGTAAGGTTTTCGTGATGTCGACAAGAGAGCTTCCTTGTCTGGAATTAGAATCAGAGCCCGTCAGCATTTTGCGAGATGAAGATGCTGCTTGACGAGCATAGAAATGAGGAACGAGCGAGCTCTGTGCAATGTGCGAAAGTTGCATTTGATGTTGCCAGTGGATTTGACTGGCTATGGAGTTTTCCACTTGAATCGGACTGATTTGTACATGTGTGTGTAGTTGTGTACTTGTCATTTGGGATTGTGCCTGTTGTTGAGATTGTCCCAACTGAGACTGTTGCTGTTGAAGTGGCTGCTGAACAGGTAAGTTATATATGGACTGTTGCTGTTGCTTTGGTGTTCCTGGTTGTTGCAGTTGCTGTAATTGTTGATGAAGACTTTGGAGCTGTGTAGACTGTGTTTGTTGATTGGAAGGCCTATAAGCTCCTTGGTATAACGTTTGGGCCAGAAAGCTCGATGGATTCAAGCCTTCCGGTTGAGGTTGCACTTGCTGCATGAAACCATCCTGTAACGATCCATATTGAGAATGTTGCTGTTGTTGTTGGTATAGAAATTGAGAGGGGAATTGTTGTTGTGTCTGTTGGGGTTGAGACTGGGGCTTCTGTTGAAACTGAGAAGCGGTATTCATAGTGTAAGACTTGTGAAATTATTAATTGATGAAACCAAATAGTTTGTTGACCATTCGTTTGTTGAGCCTTCAAAGGTTTGTTGTAGTAAAGTAGCTAAAAGGACACTTCAAATTCTACGCAAAGAGAAGAATTTTGCAAGCAATACCCAATAACAAAGATATTTGATAAAGAAGGACTTATCGTGGGATAAATCTGATCACTAGAATGATTCAAAAACAGCTATCGTTTTATTATTATCAAGTTTTTTTCTCCCGTCGAAGTTGAAAGCAACTTGTACGGCCTGTTACGTAAGGCATGCAGGACTGGCTGTGCTAGGAAATTTTTTTTTGTAAAGAATAGATTCAATCTGATGGGTGTTGGTTTATCGGCCAATTGGGCCAAGTTGATGAAGAAGCAGTCTAGTAAGAAGAGTAAAAAGGATGGAATAACGAAGCCGAAAGTCAAGAATGTTGGGAAGACTCCTAAGATTGTTGTGGAACAGGTTGAGAGTACGGTCACAGCTACATTACCAGCAGCACCTACCGATCTGTCAAGAAGAGAGAAGGAGATTGGCAAATACCTGGCCATGGATTGCGAGTTTGTTGGTGTTGGGGTGGATGGAGAAGATTCAGTGCTAGCCAGAGTGTCGCTGGTGAATTTTCATGGAGCCACCATTTATGATACATTTGTGTTACCAACAGAGAAAGTGACCGATTGGAGAACTGCTGTTAGTGGAGTGACTCCAGCACACATGAAAGATGCAGTCAGTTTCAAGGAGGCACAACAGAAAGTAGCAGATTTGTTGGAAGGGAAAGTGTTAGTTGGTCACGATGTGGGTCACGATCTAGAGGTTCTGATGCTTTCTCATCCCAAAAGTATGACTAGAGATACCGCCAAACATTCGCCATTTAGAAAACAGTACGCTGCAGGCCGCACTCCGTCGTTGAAGAAGCTTTGTAAGGAGATATTAGGCTATGAGATTCAAGCTGGGCAGCATTCCTCAGTGGAAGACGCAAGAGCCACTATGATGATCTACAAGTCAGCTAAGAAAGAGTTCGAATCGCAGTATAGAAAGTCCAGGACTGAGCCGTCGACATGAATTAAAATGGCATTTACCGATCGCTTTTATAAAATTAAATGTAACGATTATTTAATATTGAAATCATGCAACCTGTACATGACTATCAATTATTTGGTTCATCATATCTTTGATGATTTCGAAGCGCTGTTTTATCTCGTCTTGGTTTTGCTCGTCGTCCGAATTCAGTCCTGGACTAAAGTGCCAGTTCATAATGCCTGCGAGCCCTGCCTGTTCCACCATCGAAAGCACTCTATTGTTCGATTGGTCTTTATGAGCAAATTCGGGCGAAAGAAGTATCTTAGTAGCAACGTTTAAAGTAGCATGTAACAATCTTGTGGAGCTCGAGGTTTCTGCGAATTTGCGCATCGAATTCGACATCATAGAAACCATTCCCCAGGCTATCTTGGGGTTGCTCTCCAAGATCGCGTCAAACATTGATAAACATTTGAAGACAACGGTTTCGTCTCCAGCCTGGGCATTGAAAAACTTGCAAGCGATGTACGCATCTACAATGCAGCCCTGGGCGTCTGAAGCATAATGGTCCACCAGAATTTTAGGCACACGATGGTTGTTTTCCTGTTGGATGAACGTCAATTCAGTCACGTTGGCTTCACGAAGGGTACGGATCAACTCTTCAGTTTTGGTGCTGAACACATACAAATAGAAAATGTACGAAACAGCACTAGGATCGCTTGAACAAAGCAAGCTTTCCTTGTATCTTATTGTAAACACCGATTTGATGCAATTGAATGTGGTGTCTGCAGCAAATGGAATTTGCAGACCTTTCAAACACACGCAGATCAATAAGTTATCGAAATTTTCAATGCTGATCTTTATGTTGTGTAGTTGTTGCAGCTGGTCAAAAGTGCTACCGAATCCTTTTGCTTGGTCCACCAGATAATCACGCACACCCATATTAATTTGAGAGGCATGTTGGGCCGACTTGGAAAACGTCGCACTGATCAGACGAACGGCATAATGGAAGTAGACCATATTGTTGGACATGCCCATCGCGAACCCGATCCAGAAGAACTTGGGAATAAAGGGTGAATGGCATGGTAATCCCTCCACGATTTTGGTTATGGAGTGCAAGATGCAAACGACAACAGCAAGTTTCTGTTGACGGACCTCGTTCGAGCTGGAGTGGAATTCATCGAAAACAGACATCATGGATTGCAGGAACTGGGTCATGATTGCATGGCTGATCCCTTCTCTGCACAAGCTTCCAAGCACCAACATTGCTCTTCCTTGAAGTGGGGCTCCACTGGTGAAGGCCACTTTGAGAACGTACGAGTTCCATTTCATCAGGCTGAGTTCGCAATCTCCCGCGTTGCCAAACTCTCTCAGGAACGAGATCAACGACTCCGTCACCGTGGCAATGGAATGGCCCTTATTGATCATGTCAAAGCCCTCGTCGAAGTGCGACCTGTTGTTGATGCCGTCGTCTCTGGTGATACCGAAGAACATCTTGAAGCGGGCTCCCTCCAGCAGCGAAATGCGATCGTTGATGAGTTGCAGCTGGCGCGGTGTCAAGTCTTCGCGCGAAAGCAATGCATGGAATGTGCGCGAGATCAGGTTCAATATGCAGTTGCGGAACTCCAACGGACCGTAGTCCATATAAATTGTGACAATGTAGAAGATGTCGCTCAGATAGATCTGTGCAAACACGATCGAATCAAACACCAAAAAGGCAAGGAACCGCGTCAGCACGGTGGTTTCAATCCATCTGGTGTGTGCTTCAAGGTCGGTCTCGGAGCTGTGAATGATGTAGGACTTTTCGCGCAGTTTCTGGACTAAAATGCCACAGATCTCCAGCGTCGGGGTCAGCGGCCAGTACTTGGTGATTTCCTCCCAATCGTGGCCCTCTGCCTCGTGGTCTATGGCTGCGGCGATAATTTCGTCGATCACAATGCTGGCCAGTCGGTCCTCAAGAGAGAGATGGTTCCATATATAAAGCGCAAACACGACGGTAGTGTGCCGCGACTTCCGTCCCGTGATAACAAACGCACGGATGAGCTCGGCCGCCCGACGGGGACCCGTTTCGGGGTCACTGCAATACACATGCTTGTAGATGTTTTTGATCCACGGCGATGCGTAGATGACGTACGGGCTGCGCTCGATGGGCTGGGTTTGGTTGAAGGCCTGGAAAAAGCCCATGAGAAACTCGTATGTGAGCTCGGGATGGTTCAGAGCTAGCTGTTCGGCTATCGAAAGCACGTACCGCATGTCTCCATAGGGGAAGGTTGTTCCGGAGCCACGAACAATGGGCTTGCCGACTGAGAGGTTGAACGACTTGGTGATGGAAGTGAGAAGTCTGAACGAGGCGTTCCGCACCTCGTCGTGTTCCGAAAGCAATCCGGACAGATTGATGTTGAGCAGCTGTCCAACAGACCTGGACAGAAGGTCGCCGTCGGACTCGTCGTGCACGTCTGTGAAATCGTAGCCCAGATATCTGGACCTCGAAAAGTACAACGTGCGCATGATCTCTGTCTTCTTAGCACTGGTGAAGATCAGCTTGAAGTTGGTGGAACTGTCGATCATGGAAATCTCGTTGGCAACTCCAGTAATGTTGGAAGGAGCCACCGACTCGAGACCGGAAATCAGGTAGATGTCAACAGTGTGCAGAGTCTTCATCTTGCTGCCGATCTTGAGCCGTTGAGGTTGTCCAGAGAATATTTGCATAAACTTATTGCCAATGTTCAATTTGACGGGAATGAACCGATGCAAATTCTCTTGGTACAAACTCACGTCATGGAATGTCACTCTCGAGTCCTTGCTGACCGAATTTGTATAGTATATGAGACCTTGTTTGGCCAAGGCCTTTTCGTCGTCGTTGGAACTCACAAACAACAGTTCAGTGCCTCCAAAGAGGTTGGCATCTTCGAAAAAATGCCGTGCTTCTTTCAAGTAAACCAAATAACGTTGCGAAACGTTATGGAAATACAGTCGCACCAGATTCTTTCGATACCGGTCGTCCAACTTGGAAGTGAGAAGAGTCAGAACAGGCTGCAACAACGTATCGAAATTGTAAGCTGTGCAATCGACCAGCAAGCAGAATGGATTGTCCCAATATTTGCTGATGGTCATGATGATTTGATATGTCAGGATTTCGGGCGTCATTTCCACCTGCTCTAATTCCGACTTCAACATATCAATCACAACCAAAGGGTATCCTTCACGAGTAATCGACTCCTTGATGACAGACTTGCGCTGGCGTTGTTCCAGCGAGATCTGCGACATGAAGTCATATAAATGGACACCGCGTTCGGAGTTGTCACTTTTGATGTTTTCAGGAATCTCGAACACAGAAATGCGTTCTGGAATGCCCAAAAGAGCCATCTCTTGGTCGAAAAGTCGGATCGTGATGAACCGTTGTTCCAAAGGGACGTCGAATATGGAAACATCTTGGCAATA
This sequence comes from Ogataea kodamae, assembly GCA_003706165.3. NCBI lineage: Eukaryota > Fungi > Ascomycota > Pichiomycetes > Pichiales > Pichiaceae > Ogataea > Ogataea kodamae. The sequence continues at coordinate 36,622 of PPKP03000011.1, forward strand.
CACGGACCGGATCTTCATCCAATGGTCGTAGAAAAAGTTGTGCAGGAACTTGAATTCTGCGTCTGCGGTGCATTGAATTACGGAACTTTCATCGGGACCGACTTCAAGTTGGTCTTGTTCGAAAGTGGCCACCTCCAAAATGAACTTGTCAATTTTGGCCTTTTGTGCTTCAATCTCGACACACTTGGCTTCCAAGAGGGGTAACTTCATGGCCACGGAAGACTCGTTAGCCATCAGTTGCAAAATCCGCGCAAGTTGCATCAACGATCTCTTCAACGGAGAAGAAGACGTGATCTTGATGTCCAATCTGTCTGGGGAAACTATGGCCGGATTGAAAAGTCGTAGAAATAGAAACGCTCCCAGGGCAGACAGTTTGGATTCGGGGAATGAGATGCCAACGGTTTTGTAGATGGTTTGCGAAATGTACCGCAAACCCATTGGCATCTGGTTGACCGACCCCGTTATAGCGTCAACGATCTTGACGAAATACTTCATCGATCTTTCCAGATTCTGCTGTTGTGCAACTTTATCATCGCTCGGCTTTTCAATTTCAAAAAACTCTTGAGACTCACAAAGCTCTGTAATTATTGGTCCCAAAGTGTTGGTGAGATATTCTCTCGCGAGTTTGTGAGAATAAAGAGCCACCATTCTGGTGGCAACGGTGTTGGATCTCAAAATCTCGACAAAGTCGTTGGTACCAAGAATATCTGCTCTCAACAACGAGGTCAGAATCGAGAGCTCTGTTTTCGTGTCGTTGGTCAAGGTTAATAGAGCATTTGCAAACCCATCAACCTCCGCAGGTGGACATACTTTGGCAGAGGCATAAATGAAAAGATTATCACTGGTGATGAGCTCGAATCCTTCCTTCATGATATCGACCTTCTGTTTTTGTATATCCGTTTCCATTTCAACGCTAATGTTATGAACAATGCTGGAGAAAACGTTGATGAAAGACGACCTTATTAACACGTTTTCATGATAACCCAAAGGAAGAGAGTATTTCAAACCAAAATGGGAGTTGGACTTAATCAGATTGATAAGAGCTTGGATGATGTTTTTGATCAAATTGTTATATCTATGACGATCTGCCATATTTGCAGAATCCATCACCTCTTCATTGTGTAATTGTTCCAGAATCCTGACAAACAGATTGAAATAGTTTGTGAATGCCACTTCGTTTGCCAGATTTCCGTCTGCTCGCGCTTTGAGCCCACCATTGGATGTGTCCAAGGGTAATCCATAAAGAATGATCTTTAAAATCAACGAAGTTTCAACCTTGATGTCACAATTGAGATCGAACAGTTCCTTATCAACAGCTTTCGAGCCTGACTTGGAAAGTATGGTATCGAAAGTGAGCACTTTTTTCTCGTTGGTATCTCTGCCCATGGCCATCAATGAAGAGAACGCATCTTCCAGATAATTAGCAACAATTCGGGCATATTGGTTCTTAACCAAGATGGTCCCATGCATTGACAAGTCATCCAATCTGGGAAGAAATACAGACTGTAATTTGCAAACTTTCAACTTCAACTTCAACAGGTTTCGATCCTGGGAGTTGGTGTCCAGCATGGCAAGTATTTTCATGTCCAGTTGCAAAAATTCACACGCTTTGAAGAATAACGATTCGTAGTCAATTTGACTCAAAGTGCGTAACATGCCAATCATCGGATCGCATAGGTGATATTCTTCACGTTCAATGGCTTTCTCGAACCGCCAAAATTGTTTGGATAGCAGCTCAAGATACAGTCCACAGAGGTACGGATGCATCGAGACACATAGCACTTCTCGAGCCTTTTCGCGTAATTTCGGTTCCGGAGAGAACAAGTTGGCAACTTGACCGGATAGAAAAGCCTTGACCTTCTCCTGAAACAGGTCTTTTCGAGGATCGTTGGCAAAATCGCTCGAATACATAATTCCTGCCAAGGACGCCATATACTCTGCGTAATCTTCCACTTGCTGGTTGTCGGGATGTATATCACTGTTTCCAGACTTCAAGGAGACAGACTCAATGTTATTGTTGCTGAGCTCAAACCGGTCATACATGAGATTCCAGACTTCCAGCAACGTTTCAGTTGGAGAACTGAGCTGGGTGAGATGGTCTCTTAGTTTCTTTTTCATGGCTATGGCACCAGTCGGCAGCTTGTCGGCCAGGATTGCCTTTGCGAGGTCTCCTGAATTCGAGTTGAAGCAGTATGGCAGGTGGTGTTCGCCCGTAATGATATCAAAGAAGGTTTCCAATAGCGTTCTGGAAAGTCGGTGGGTATCTGGGGAGTCGGAAAACAGACCCAGATAGGCTGCCTTTTCAAAGTTTTTCTGAAGAACCGAGCAGTGGCCCGTGCGGTGGAAGCGCAAGGTGAACTCGTTCTGCACGTTGATCTTGGAGCGGTCCAGCAAGCGACCGCGCACATCCAGAAATCGAACAATCAATTGGAGCATGTTTTTCAGACGTTCTTTGCCGGTCATCTTGGACAGTGTAAGTCTGGCAATCACATCGATGATGACGGCGGACCCGAGAAACACAAACGCAGTACGGGTGCGATCGTCCGTTTTGAAGCACACGCCGTAACTGAGCAGCAGGTTCTGTGTTGCGCCGGCCACGTCCTCGCTGTCGCTATACAGCAGTCTGACTAACGGCACCAGCAGGGCCTTGAAGTCGTACTCGAAAGCGCTCAGATCGTCGGTGGTCTCGGCAATGGCGTTTTCCAAAAAGAGGTCTGGGAAAACGGTGAAGATTCGCAGTAGATTCACGAGACTGGCGCGAAACAGCAGCGTCGGGTTGGCGTTCATTTTGACCAGCTGTGCAGAGTCTTCGGGTGCTTTTTTGGACACAACCGAGCTCGAGCTGCGGCTGGACATGGACACGGGCGCATGTGGCACTGTGGAGGAGCCGGACCGCGAATGGCGCAGCGGAGCCATCACTTTCGACGAAAAGCCTTTAGATTTGGCGGCCGGTTTAGAGGCTTCTTTCTGGCTATCTGTGGAGACGGACGAATTGGTGACGGTGTGATCAGATGATTCGTCTAGAAGTTGTTGCGACTTGGCAGGAGACTCCTGTTGCAGCGCGTCCGTCAGATCCAATAGCGAGTTATCATAATCAATGCTTTCTATATCGGAGTCATTGACAAGACCCGCGTCGAAATATTGTGTGGCCAGTTTCTCCATCACGGGGAGCAGATATGGGAAGACCGAGTTCAACTGCGTGTATAAATGGTCGATGAAGAGTTGACTCTTAGTCAGTTGGCAAAGTGCTCCTGTGGCAATGGTCAAATAAATAGGTTGATTAGAGTAATTTTGAAACAGGTTGATGGCATCGAAAATTGTCTTTTTGCTCTTCAAAATGAACGCGGCAGCCATCTGTTTGATTCTATATTTATCTACCAATTCGGGACTAATTGAGGATGGATAGTATGTGAGATTGGACATTGATAGGTCGATTCGGGTTTGTTCGGAAGATTGTAATGCCAGTTGAACAATGATATGATTGGGTTGATGGAGATAGATCGAGGCCGCAATAAGCTGGAATGTGACAACGCTGTCGAACGCTTGGGGAGCTTTTTGGATTAATTGAGAGAATTCAGACAAGAACTTCAGTTTCGAGTCCAATTTCGCAACAGTTCGTTTGAAGTTCAGTGCAGAGTATTTGGGATGTTTTTCTTCCATGAACTTTTCCACCACGGATGGTAAAAATGGGACGAGTCTCGATAAAATTCGATAATATGGTATGCAATATAATTTGGCATCACAAATCTTTTGAACCAATTCAAATAATGCTGTGGCTAAGGTACAAGATTCGGGATCTTGTAAAGCTAATAGGAAATCCTTGGTTCTGGAAAGAGCCCATATTTGAAGACTTTTGGCAAACGAGTCGATCAAAAAGCCAATTTGGGATTGTCGTTTGCACAAAGTCAGAATCTTGTCAACAAGCTTGAAACTGGCCTTGATATTCTGGGAATCCAAATACATGAACTTGAGAAATTCGGATTGCGGAACCAGCAAATTGTCCATATTGACGTGTGTGAACTTGAAACTCAGAAACTCGCGGAAATCCATGTCGTTACTTGTGGCAACATATTTAACCACATCGTCAAAACAACATATTAGATAAGCCATCTCTTTGGACTCGCTCGGGAGAGACATTGGTTTAGTTCCGGACAGAATCTGTAAGCGTCTCTTGGTCCGTGCTTCCGGGATCATATTACTGATCAGATGTAGAAGCCGAAGTGCCACCGGTTTACTCAACGGTCTGGTATGTCCGACATAATATCGTTCTTTGGCAATAGAGCCTTGTAAAATACTTCGACGTAATCCTTCGTGAGCAGTCTGTCTGTGCGGACTTTGATGACTAGAATACCCTTCGAAATACACTGTCTTGAGTATATCTGCCAAAAGAGTCCAAATGATATAGATTGAGGCAAAAGAAGACGGCTTTCGCTCTTGTAAATTAAGACCATGATCGAACTTGTTGATGTCTTCCAAAATGTTGAGAGAACATTTGGCTATATCATCGAGCCAAACGGAATTGCCTATACGGGCCAGTTGTGTTTTGGTTTCGATAAAGTTCGGGTCCAGCTGTAATTGCGAGATAGAAAGCCCGGATTTAATGGGCAATAACGATTCGATCCGATTATAAAGAGACCCCACTATGGAGTCTATCGGAAACTGGACCGATTCGGATTCCAAGATGGAGCTTTCCATGGCGAAATATCAAAAGATGAAAATGTATCTAGTTTCTTTTCGGGCTGCAGTATAAACGTTTTTTTAATATGTAGCACTAAAATGATTACCAAAACCCAAAACCGTTTGAAAGATTATGACCGACTCAGAAAGGTGACGCTTGTGGTGAGATAATTGGTGGACTAAATTGTATTTAGAGAAGTATTTTGTATTGACACATTGGCCATTTTGCTTCCTCCCCCTCAACTTAAGTCTCTACGTTCCGCCTTTCTTCATTTCCCCTACCCCCCTCCCCCTCTCTCCACGAACTTGCTCCAACGGCTAATCCAACACCCGTGCTCCTAACACATAAACACGGAGAAAAAAATCTACATCCTGGACATCGGGGCCCACACCTCTACACCGGGCTCGCGCTTGGTCAAGTCAATGATTAGCACTATTTAGTATGATTAGAAAGCAAGCTTGGTGAAGAACCACTTGTTCTTGCCGGCTTGGTGTCTCTCCTCAAATGCCTTCTTAATAACCTTCTTGGCCTCCTCTCTTTGAGATGGCTCGGAAAGAGCCTCAACAGAAACAACGTTCTTGAAAGACTCAACCTCGAACGAGTATCTGGTTGGCATCAAGTGGTTGTAGTTGATGAGTTTCACAAATGGCTTGATTTTGGTTCTCTTGGCAACTTTCTTGGATCCCATGGATTTGGTCACCTTCAATGGTTGTCTCTCGACACCAGCGACAATAGCGTGTGGGAATTGGTGAGATTTGGTTCCGTCATCGTGAGGTTTCACAATGACGACCTTCTTACCAGCGTATCTGCCTCTGACAACAACGGCTATAATGTTAGTGGTGAAACTGCAATCTGCCAATATGATCCAATTCTGCGCCCAAATCCGCATGGATCGCGCCCAGACCGGCTTTCTATTCAGCAGAACATGTCCAATACATACCAACTTTGCCCGACTTGATGAACTTAGCCATTTCTATTCTGTTTCTAACCTAAAGGATACAAAAAGCTAGTAGTGAAAATTCTTGATTGAAAATTTTTGTACACTTGACCGGCACACCACACTCGGCGGCCGGGTAATCTCAGACCTTATGCCGCACAGCTGGATTTTTTTTCATTCTCGCCCCGCCAAGCTCACTCGGTGAGGTGTGCGGTGTGGCCCTCCTACCGCCGCAGTCACGACCTCTAGCGCTTGCGACGCGTCGTCCGAGCGAGCAGTTTGGAGTTCATCGACGTCACCAGTCGCGGCGTCGGCGTCGGCGTCGGAGTCGTCGTCCCGCCATGGTAGCTGGCAGTATCGTCGCCATGGTGCGCCGTGTTCCAGAGGGCCTTGTTGATGGCCGCAGAGATCATCGGCGAGTTGTCCGACAACACTCGGCGTGTGTTTTCGTCTGTTTCATGCATCGTCCCCTTGCTGCTGCCAGGCTCCGTCTCGGCACGCATCGAGGCCGGAAATGCTGTTGTGGGGGGCGGTTTGCGCGTAGGCTTCGACGCCACCGAATTGGACACTGGGTCCAATCCCGACAGTAGGTCCATGTCCAACAGAGGCGACGACGGTGTAATCTCCACGTTCAGTTTCGGCGACATGGCCAAATTCGCAGCCTTGGACGCGGCCTCAGAGCTGCTCGGACTGTCTCCATGCACCAACACATGGATACTGCGCTCCTGTTGCATGAATCTTCCCCGTGCCAACGCGTTCGTCCATGCGGATAGATCCTGTTTGTCCACCTCGAAAGCCAACGTCACCGCCGACGAGACTATTGCAAAAATGCCGCTCGTGTTGTTGCGCGACCGCCGGTCCCCAATCACCTCCCGGAAGTGCACAAACGGATTCACCAAATCCACCTCCATAGTGCATTGGTATTTGTCCTTGTTGCGCACATGTGTCTCGGTGAACAGCATGGCCCTGCCAAAAGTCGTCACCACCAGGGTGCGACTTCTGGGCGCCGGGTCCATTGGCGCAACTTTGTAATGGAACAGATTTTTAAACTTGGAAATCCGCTCCGTGGACACGTCGCGCGGCTCGTCGGTCTCGCCCACATCAACAGACGGATCCTCCGTCACCAGAATGGCCTCGTCCTCGCTGTAGACAGAAACAACACTTTTTTTGCGCGAGCCCGACGCCTGGCTGATCAGACTCGGGTTGGACGAGTTGAGAAGCTCGCGGTTGCGGTATCCCAACGGTGACTCGGCCAACATGCCTTTGTATTTCTTCTCGAACGCATCGGTTGCAAACTTCGTCACCGACACAATGCCAGCCTTGAGAACGCGCTCGTCAGGATGGACCAGGAAATCGGCCCACGTGAGATCCAGCATCGACATGGGACCCACCTCAAGCGGGACAGACGTTTCCATTGTAGGCTGTTTAGACCGCGAACCTGCAGACAGCGACCGGTGCGAACTGTGCGAGCTGTTAATCTTGGTGTTGATGACCGGCCGCGGGATGTTGGTCCCTGGAATCAGGTCTTGCATGCTAGTACGCGCAGCTCCAGCCTTGGCGGCCGGCTTTGGCGGGGGTTTGGACGTCTCTGCCACATGCCGCAGCTTCACCACGGGCTGCGCAAGCAGCTTTTTGGTCGTGGCCAAAGCGGCAGCAGTGGAGAGCGCAGGTGCAGACGCGGTGTGCGGCTGGCTTATGATCGGGAGCCCAAAAACGGTTCCAGATCCGGACGCAGACACGGGAGTGGACGCAGCAGAGCTCGTCGCCACGCTGGACGCAGATCCACTGCGACTTACAGGGTGACTACCCCGTCTCGGGGGCTGAATCTTGTTCAGGTCCGGGACGGGCAGCATCGACTTGGCAGAGATCTTGTACGGGCCCAGCTCTGGCGGTGCAGTCTCCCAGATCCGAGACCAGTCAACGTCCCGGAAAAAGTAGTGTTTGCGTATCTCGGTCACAGTGAGTCTCTCTTTCGGCTTGAGCAATAATATGCGCTTGACAAGATCACGAATTACCATAGGAAACCCGGCACTAAAGGCGTATTGCAACTTGAGCACTTTCTGGAATGTTTGGTACTCATTGGACGCCTTGAATGGAGGCTTCCCAGCAATCATTTGGTATACAATGCATCCATACGCCCACACATCGCCCGGCTTGCCGCAATACTTGTCATTCAACAATTCCGGAGACACGTACTCGGCAGTACCAACAAACGAATTGGCACGAACATCCACCGGATACTCGCCCTGGGGCGTTTTCTCCAGCATTCTGGCTGTGCCGAAGTCTGTGATTTTGATTTTGAGTTCTGCGTCCAGCAGAATGTTCTCAGGCTTGATGTCTCTATGAATGACGCCATTCTCATGCATGTAATTGATGGCATCGATCAATTGAGCGCTATAATAACGCACGGACTCCTCGTCCATGGAACCGTTGCGTTTGATCAAAGAAAGTAGTTCTCCGTTTTGAGCATAGTCGAGTACAAAATACAGGTTTTGCTCGTCCTGAAAAGTGTAAAATAAATGAATGATTCCTGGTCCGTTGTTGAGTCGATTTAGGGCGTTTTTCTCGATGTTGACGTACTTGACCTTTTTCTCCTTGATGATGTGGCGTTTGTTAAGAATCTTGATGGCATAATTGCGGCTCGTGGTGAGGTCCACGGCCAAAACGACGGTAGAATAGGAACCTTCGCCCAGCTCTTTGCCGAGCTTGAAGTCCTTGATGGACTTGCGCACCACTTCTGTGGAGACATGGCCGTCTGCGTCGCGAACTTTCTGCAGGATTCGTGCTGCGCCGCGTTCTTGCCACTCTTGAGAAGATTCAGGTATGATGACCTGGTCGGGCTGTATTGTTGATTGCGAGGAATCAGAGTCGTTCACCAGAGGACTGCCCAAACCAGGCTGGTCCTCCGACAGATACTCGTCATATAGATCGGAATAGTCCGATATAGCGGTCGTACTCTGATTGAGCGAGTTTGATCGACTGGTACGGAAATTTCCAGATGCCATAATGTGATGTATAGATATTAAGGGCTAATGGGCCATCGATCTTGGAAAATAATGAGAACTAAGCGACTATCTGTGTCAACTCCAGTGTCAATGGGTGTATATGTACAGAAAGAGTGCGTTCAGCGCCTAATTAGCAGCTTCTTTGGAAAATTAAACCTTAGTTTATGCAAAACTTGAACCCGCAGCAGATATTTAATGGCAAAATCTAAACATCAGCTAGCAATCTTAGCTAAGCAGGACGGGGGGAGAGAGGAAAAAAAAATCAAGGCTGTGACAGAACCTTGTTTTTGGGTCTCGATTAGAACAAGAAAGGATCGTTGCCCTTTTCGAAAAAAGATACACTTGAAATGTATCAAGGATCAATAAGTGTTGGTCCAACTTTGATTGAAATTTGTCATAATGAGCTGGAAATGTGTATGAAGGATTTTCAAAGTGGCTGGGATTGGATGGCAACTAGTTCTGAAGTCACGTCGCCCGAGTTCGAGTATGATGCCCAGGACTACTTCTCACGGCTCAATAGTATGAAGAGAGTATCAATTAAGCGCAAACCAAGAGAACATCGAGTTTCCAGGCTCTATTATAGGGTAAGGGAAACCCTTTTCAAAAAAACAAGGGACAAAGACCATTCAATAAAGGGGGAAAAAAATGTCCCCAATAAGATCTCACATTATAGCTCGGTGATCAAATACCCTTCCTCAGTGGTGGAGGTGTATGTTGGCGGAGACTTATTCGATCCATATATGGACTATGGTAGACAATATAGCATCGCTAGACACCGGTCAACCAATGGAAGGGATGAAGATAATTATTCAATGGCATCTTTTCTATGTCCAACTACACAATCGGTGGCAATACATCGAGATGATGCAACAACTTCTAGAGCCTCGTCAAGACGAATGTTGCCCCAAAATGACCGACCAATAAGTCAAGTTTACTCGATGATCTCGGACCCGGAACTGCCAAGTTACAGCGAACCTCCTCAACCCATCAATTCTCCAGTATCGGTATCTACAGATACTTGCAATTACGACGATCTAACAAGTCGAGTAATCTCGAGCTCCGACGACGACAATGGATCGTTTTATTCCATATTACAGTCGCCTCCACATTTTCATGAAACCCTACAACAATAAAATCCGCACAGGGGTTAAAATTAATTTTAAACGCGTTTTTTTCACCGGCTTGAAACAAGACTAAAAGTGAAACAGTCTTGAGTCTGGATAGCTGAGACCTCAAACACAAAGCCCAATCTTTCATCAACGAAACTCCATTTCAATCAAACCATTTTGAGTCTCTGCAAACCGCCACCAGAGCTCGGGATTCGCCTTGTTAAAATCCACTCCTGTCAGTCTGCAAGACCGCGTTGCCCAAAATATTTTCTCAAATCTCGTTGCACGAGATTATTTTGTTTTCCATTTCAATTTCCACTGCTGATTGCCCATCAGCGCGTCGTCGAAGATGAACACCGCTTTCACAGACATCGGCCACGCGCCCCAGCCTCCGCAGTCTCTGCCTTCCAATGTGTCTCTCCATAGCAAGAAATCAAGCGGCTCGTCAGGTACCAGCACGTCCTCCGCAGCCAACCTGCGAATCCACGCCACCATCTACCGCAAAAGCGGCTGGGTGCAGGTGAAAGACGAGGGTCTCATCTCTTTCAGATGGCCGCGCAAATTCCTTGTGTTGAGCGAGTCGAGTCTCGATTTCTACAAATCTGACGAAAAGACAGAACTCACAATGCGGATTCCACTTCTCCATATTTCTGGCTGTTTCAAAAACCAGATCAAAACCTTCTGCTTTGAGGTCATCCATCGTTCCAAATCGACCTTTGTGTCTGTCAAGTCGGAAAAAGATCTCAACATGTGGATTGATTGCATTTTGGCCAAATGTCCTAAAGAAGGTTTCTCCAAACCGATTACCGTCACGCACGAAACCCACGTTGGATACGACCCTCTAAGTGGACAGCTGACTGGAGTGCCGCCTGAGTGGATTGCTCTTCTGAAAGGATCGAATATCACGTCTGAAGACGTGGCTGCAGATCCTACCGCAGTCATTGATGTGCTCAACACCTACTCCGAATTGGTGAGCCCGGAGCTCTCCAAGCCCAACACGTTTGCAACCCCTGAAAACTCTTCAATGCAATCTCGTCTGTTGAGCGATATCACCAAGCCTTATTCTGCATCAAAAGATTATAATTACTTGCAACCACGCCGAGTGCCACCTCCGCCTCCCGTTTCTGCTCCTGCGCCTTCTTCAAGTGCGCTAGAGACTCCTCAAAAGTTCATCCCATTGAGAAAGGCTCCCGAGGCTCCACTTGTAAAGCCGGTCGGCCAGGTGCCACCGACTCCGCCAACGTTCCGCAGCAACGTCAAGAACCCGTACGCACCAAGCGTTCCTCACACCCCAAGTCCTCCTTCCTCTGCATCGAAATACACTCCACGGACGCTCCGCCACCCGCCAGCACCACCTTCGTCGGGCTCTGTCAAGCAACCAATGCTTCCAAAAAGCAAGATGGCTCTTGCTGCTGCGTCCCAGGCCGCCAGCGGCATCAAGACTAATCCATACGAAAAGCCATTGGGCTTGCAGAGCTCTCGCAATCAGGGTAAGAGTCCCGTCAAAGGCCCAGGTCCTGCTCATGGTCCAAAGGACAAGCGCATATCTACGATGACCGATTCGCAAATCATGGCCAAACTTAGAAGCGTGGTCATCAACAGCAATCCTGCTCCGTACTTCCAGGTGATAGAAAAAGCAGGACAGGGAGCCTCGGGATCGGTCTACTTGGCCAAATCGCTGCGGTTGCGCAACAAGCAGGTGGCCATCAAACAAATCGACCTTACCAAACAGAGCCGCAAAGAGTTGATCGTGAACGAAATTCTGGTGATGAAAGATTCGCAACACGAAAATATCGTCAATTTTATTGAGGCATATTTGAACGGAGCTAACGATCTTTGGGTGATCATGGAATACATGGAAGGAGGGTGTTTGACCGACGTGATTGATAATAACCCAGAGATCACCGAGGAACAGATAGCCAGTATATGTTACGAAACCACCAAGGGATTACAACATTTGCATAACAAGAACTTCATTCACAGAGACATTAAATCGGATAATGTGCTTCTGGATGCGCAAGGAAACGTCAAGATCACCGACTTCGGATTCTGTGCCAAGCTGACGACGGAAAAGTCCAAGCGGGCCACCATGGTGGGAACGCCATACTGGATGGCCCCAGAAGTGGTGAGGCAGAAAGAGTATGACGAGAAAGTGGATGTTTGGTCTCTTGGAATTATGGCGATCGAGATGGTGGAAGGCGAGCCTCCTTATCTGAATGAGGAGCCATTGAAGGCTCTCTACTTGATTGTTTCCAATGGAACGCCGACTCTCAAGAACCCAGAGGCTCTTTCTAGCGAGTTCATGGACTTTTTGAGTGTTTGTTTATGCGTGGAGATCAAATATCGTGCGCGTACGGACGAGTTGCTTCAACACCGGTTTTTCAACAAGGCATGTCCGACTTCAGAGCTTTCCAAACTGTTGGAGTTCAAGTACAAGTCGACTTCATTGCAGCATTAAGTTGTTTCCTTCGATGTCGATGACTTTTGCGAAAAACCAAGGGCTGATCAGTCCATTTTCGTCTCCGGAAGACAGAATGACCTCGTTGTCGCTTTGGTAGAATACTAGCGTACTGTTGCGAAGCTTTTCGATATCGAGATAGATTAATAAGTTACAGGAATGACGCATTCCACTAATGATATTGTTACTTGGTAGACCTTTGGCGAAATGGATATGGTTTCTGTTCATTTTCGAGAGGCCCTGTTTTTTGATGGAGGGCCAATTTCGTAGGTACGTTCCGTGAATGATGGTTTCTGGCAGGGTATTTGGTGTGAGAAGGGTCAGATTGTATGAAGATGACACTTTTTCGAGCGAATGTCCTTGAACTGCGCAGATCAAGTAACTGTTGAGTAGATTTGGATCGTACGTAGATGACTCGATGAACTGGGATTCTTCGCGAACAACCAATTTGAAACGTTTCTTGTCATTTTTCTCAACAATCGAAAATACGTCTTGTGGGGTTGTTTTCAACGATTTTAAATATTTATGGGATAGAATTTGAATTAAAGGAACAAATCCATGTTGGTCGATGTCCAATTTTTCTTCCAGAGCTTTGTGTCGCAACAACAAGGAAAGTTTCTTGGAGATTAACACATCTCTTTTATCCATAAAAAAGGGAATATATATTACAAGGGTAAAAAATTATTTTCTTGTATTTCTTAATTATACCCAATATCCCCCTTATTTCTCCCTCTTTGGTTCAATGAAAACAGCCAGAAGAAGCTCGTGTTTGCGCTGTCGTCAGCGCAAATCCAAATGTACATGGCCACCAGACTCCAAACAGTGCGCATCGTGTCAGAAAGCGCGAGTCGAATGTCATCTGAACCAAGATTCGCCCTCGAGTATGAAGCTGCACTGGAAGTACGTCCTGAATAACCCCTCGATATCCAGACTCGATTTGCCTCCCAAATTGGATGAGGTGCATTCCCGATTTTTTGGCCGTTCGACTGTGGTGGCTGAAATGCTTCTCAGACACAAATACCTGCGAAATCTGAAGCAACGCGAACCCCTGCATGTTTGCATCGCAAACCTGATTTACTGCATAGAACTGTTCAGCACTGCACCATTGGAATCAGCCCTAGAACACTTCAAGTCCACCAGCATATATCTGAACCGGATTCTCGAAGCCGACCTCGACATCTACAACACCCATAAATCCATCTCGTTAATCCAGATCTATGTTCTGGAAGCATACTTCAACTTGTTGGTGGTGCAATGGTCAGCCTCTGTGTTTTCGATGTCCAAGGCTGCTACTCTGATTGAACTGAACGGACTCAACAAGCTGGACTGTCCAAAAACAGCACTGACTAGAAAATGGCCAAATCGGTTTGTCAAGGAAAACGAACATTTCCCCGAATGGGCTCTGGACGAGGAGATAAGACGAACAGTGTTCAGTGCCTTTGTGCTCGATAAACTCATTGTGGTGGCCAGGAAAACCCCGTTTTTGATTCCTGCCCAAAACCTCGAGATCAGAGTCCCCTCCTCAATGAATATCGACTACGTTACCGGCGACCCCAGAATGAATAAGCTGTATCCAGAGCCGATGCTGGGTTTGACCCTTTCGGAAGGTTTCGAGTCGCTGAAACGCGGCGAAATATTATACAACATCAGTTCCTTGGGAAGCTGTGTCTTTTCCGTGGCCTCCAATGCTACCGCTTTAGCATGGATCAACGAAACCGTCCGAAACTACACAGAACCGGACTTGAGCTACGTCAATAACATGATGCAGACATACACCGCATTGGTGGCCGACATCGAGGCTGCCAGTACTCCCCTTATCAACCTGAGCGCCGAATCATATGGTGAGCTGCAACTTTTCACGCAGATAACATTGAACGAACTCAATCACACAGTAATGTACTGCAGTTCGAAACTCTACGCCAGCAAGCTGCCGATCCCGGCCAGTTGGCAAGACATGTTTGACGAGGTTGAACGACGATGCTATACTATTGGAATCGAGATTTGTCGCCATTTGGAATCACGCTACGACACGGATTTTGTCACGTCGGGACCTATAAACTTTTTGTGTGCTCTCCAGGTGATCAAATCTGCGCTGCAACTGATGCTAATCGGGCACCAGCCCCAACGAACGCAGATCTGCGAGTCATTAAAGACCGCACTACACGAACGAGTACAGAAACTAATTGCTACAATTTCGATCCAGAAATCAATGCGACATCGGAGACACCTTGAGACCATGATCGATAAGTACCGCAACGTCGATAGCTCCGATCCGTTCAAAAACGTTTATTTCACAGATGGGCGTTGTGTTTAGGTGGTGCGGATGGATATCCGTTATCCGGCGACCGGAGTAGGTCGGGAAATCTCACCATTCGCTCATGTCGGAGGGGTAAGTGGGGGAGGACTTAACGCACGGTCTCCGAAACAGGAAATCCATTTCCCCTTCACCGGCGATCAAGCAAGGTTTTTTTTTCCATTGTGCACGCACCCCCTATTTGGCGGAAACCTGGGCGTAAAAAAGATCCGAGATTTTCCGCCGTGCAGCGTGCACAGCCGGAAGGTCGCGACGTTTGGGTGTTGCTGGAGAGGGGAAGAGGGGTAAGAGGACAACAAGTGGGGAGCACACCATCTTGGCGGTATCTCGCTTTATATCATCGAAAGAGTTCATCAAACAAGTGTGTTTTATCGGAGCCCGTTGGATCGCCACCTGGCGGAGTTGAAACACGGAGCAAACCGTCCGAATTTTTACGATGTGCGGCTTTTTAAAACAAGAGAAATTAAATGCCTTTGAAGTGTTGGATCAATTTGCGTCTCTGTCAAGATTGGATTTCTGTATAAAACCTGCAGCGTCTCCCCCAGCATTTTTTGCCTTTATCATGATTTCTGTTCGCGTCGCCCGCAAATGGAAACCCTCCGGGTTTGTTAGATTTCAATCTGTCATCACAGAGTCTAAAACGTCTCATGTGCATTCTCACACCATCAAGACTCCAATTGGAGAACAGGCAAAGGTGCCGTTCCCTAAAGTGACGAGACTTTCTGTTGATGGTCCTATTGAGTGTTCTCTTTCCGGCTTCCAGTTGTTGAACTCTCCTCTTTTCAACAAGGGTTCTGCTTTCACGCTGGAAGAGCGCGAGGCGTTTGGCTTGAAAGGACTGTTGCCTCCTGTTGTCAACACTCTTGACGAGCAGATCGAAAGAGCCTACACGCAGTTGCATTTCCTCAAGAGTCCACTTGCCAAGAACGATTTCTGCACCTCGATGAGGTTGCAGAACAAGGTTCTATACTACGAGCTGGTTAGACGTCATATTAGAGAGCTGTTGCCGATCGTTTATACTCCTACGGAGGGAGACGCGATTGCTGCGTACTCGAATCGGTTCCGTAAGCCAGAAGGTGTGTTTTTGGACATCACCGACCCGGACTCTATCGATGAGCGTTTGGCCGCTTATGGAGAGGACAAGGACATTGACTACATTGTTGTTTCTGACGGAGAGGGCATTCTGGGTATTGGCGACCAAGGTGTGGGTGGAATCCGGATCACCATTGCCAAGGCCGCCTTGATGACTCTGTGTGCCGGTGTGCATCCCGGCCGTGTGATGAGTGTTGTTTTGGACGTTGGTACCGACAACGAGAGACTGTTGAACGACGAGCTGTACATGGGCAACCGGTTCAAGCGTATCAGAGGGGCCGAATACGACGCGTTTGTGGACAAGTTCATCCAGGCTGTGAAGAAACGGTTCCCGAGCGCGGTGATGCACTTCGAGGACTTTGGAGTCCGCACTGCGCGTCCGATCTTGGAAAGATACAGAGATCAGTTGCCATGTTTCAACGACGACATCCAAGGAACGGGAGCCGTTGTGATGGCGTCGATGACAGCAGCCCTGAAGGTGAGCAATCGCAACCTGTTGGACTCCCAGGTGATCATCTACGGAGCTGGGTCTGCCGGTCTCGGAGTGGCCGACCAGATCGTCAACCACATGGTGATCCACGGCAGCACTGTTGAAGATGCTCGTGCCCGGATCCACTGTTTGGACCGTCGTGGGTTGATTCTGGACTCGATGCACGACAAGTCGAGCCCTACGCAACAACTGTATGCAGACCCTGCTGACGAATGGGAGGGAGTGGACACCAAGAATCTCGTGGAGGTGGTGCGCAAAATCAAGCCGACCGTGTTGGTTGGATGCTCGACCCAAGCAGGAGCTTTCAACGAGCAAGTGATCAAGGAGATGTACAAGCACAACCCTAAGCCTATCATCTTCCCTCTTTCGAACCCTACCAGACTGCACGAGTGCACGCCCGAGGACGCATTGAAATGGACCGACTTTAACGCACTTGTTGCGACAGGATCTCCGTTCACTCCGGTCAACGGCCATGTCATTTCTGAAAACAACAACTGCTTCACATTCCCAGGAATCGGTCTCGGAGCGGTGCTGTCTCGTGCCAGCACGATCTCGGACTCGATGATCTCTGCTGCCGTGGACCAACTGGCTGCGGGCTCGCCGGCCATCAAGAACGCCAAGGCGGGACTCTTGGCGCCACTCGAGGTGATTGACGAGACCTCTGCGAAGGTGGCCACCGCTGTGATTTTGCGTGCGCTCGAGGAGGGCCATGCCAAGGTGGAGCAGGAAGAGTCGCCCGACGGAGGCAAAGTCACGGTTCCCCGCAAGTTCGAGGACTGTTTGAAATGGGTCAAATCCCAAATGTGGAAACCCGTCTACAGACCAATGATCAAGGTCGAACACGTCGACAGCATCCACACCCACCAATATTGAACTGTATAGACTAATAATATTAAACTCTGCACAGCCCTGCTCCGACGGATTGCGCGCGCCGACGGCTTTCGTCGGCCATGTCATGATAGTGTGTAGATAACACAGAGGATGATTGCCCTATATAAGCGCCCAATATTCCGCATCAAGTTGACTCCAAATTGCCATAATGTCTTTAGCTGAGCCTGTCATGACCAAGGTTTCCAAGCACGTGCGTCTTGCCACCGTTTCGGGCGAGTCTGATCTCAAGCCTGTCAAGCTTGAGTGGCACAAAGCCGACCCCTTTGAGCGGGGTCCTGTTATTTGTTCTCGTCGTGGGGACGGGATCACCAAACACAATGCCATTGGTGCCCACTCGGGTCCGTACTCTATATATCATGCCATGTCTTTGGTTTCAGGCCAATTGGATCCCAACCATGTTCCCAATTATACCAATTCTGAGCCCCCTGTTGAGTTTAAACAACAGCCTCAATGGTCTGCTAGTGGGAAGATTGTCACAATGGATCCGTTTGGACATCTTGCTCCCTGGATATATCAAGAACAAGCCAAACAAGAGAATGTTGAGGTTCGTCCTTCGATATCCATCACCAAAGCTATATTGTCGCTACCAGAGATCCAAACAGAGGTTGCCAATGGAAATCTTCTACCTGATGGAAAGATCGTACTGAATGACAAGGGGGAGATGGCCGTGACGAAACTTGCGATCGATCCGGTTTGGTATCTTCCAGGAGTAGCCGAGAGACTTGGAGTGACTGAGAGTGAATTACGTCAGGGATTATTTGAGGATACCAATGGGATGTATCCTGAATTGATCACTCGTCCAGATATCAAGACGTTTCTGCCTCCAATTGGCGGAATCACCGTGTACATTCTAGGAGAGGTTGAGAATCTGTCGAATCCGGAAAAACGGTTGGCTCTAAGAGTGCACGACGAGTGTTCTGGAAGCGACGTGTTTTTGTCGGACATTTGTTCGTGTCGATGTTACTTGATTTTCGGACTGGCAGAGGCAGCCAAGGAGGCCCAGAAAGGAGGAAATGGTGTGGTTGCATATTTCCGTAAGGAAGGCCGTGCGCTAGGTGAGGTGACCAAGTATCTGGTTTACAACGCGCGGAAAAGAGCCGGAGACACTGCAGACGCATACTTCCATCGCACCGAATGCATTGCGGGCGTCAAGGACGCGCGGTTCCAGGAGCTGATGCCGGACGTGCTCCATTGGCTTGGAATCACCAAGATCGACCGCATGCTGTCCATGAGCAACATGAAGCACGGCGCGATAGTGTCGCAGGGCATTGAGATTGTGGAGCGCGTGGAGATCCCAGACCATCTTCTTCCGGCCGACTCGCGCGTGGAGATCGACGCCAAAATCGCGGCCGGATACTTCACCAAGGGACACGTTTACACCGAGCAGGAACTCAAGTGCATCCACGGACGTCAATGGGAGTAAAAGGGGAGTAGGCGTACATAGTTACATAGTTAGGAATTGACCTGATGTATTATGCCAAAGGCACCCGTAGCGGCACACGATATGCTTACCTAATCTCGTGATTTTTTGCACATCCGTGCACGGCCAAGCCTTGGGTTTGCAGCCCCGATGCAGTGTGAAAATCCCTTGTCTAACTGCTTTCTTGTTAATGACCAGTGTTTCGGAAGAAAGTACCGGTGGAGACACGGTCAGTTCGATTCCTGCCAATCAGGCTGCTACGGTGTCGTTTTTGCGCTCCTCGTTCGAGAAGCTTCTACAGGTGAAGGAGGTGGCCAAGAAGCACAAATCTCTGGTCGAGAGTGTCAACAGCTGTCTTCAACGGCTCAATGAGAGCGAGTTGCCCTCACAATTGCAGCTTTTTGAGGTAATCAAGCAGGCATGTGAGGTGGCTAATGCAGAGTCCAAGATTGTGGCGTTGGACTGTATGAGTAAAGTGTTTACATTCAACGTGTTCAGTGAGGCCGTCGATGTTCCTTCGGTGCACGCGGAAGTTGAGGTTGATGGCGCCGATGTTGACCAGCCCAGCACGGTTCCATTGATTGAGGCGGCAGTGCAAGTGGTTGCTTCCTGTTTCGAGGGCGAAGGCACCGACGAGAAAGTCGAGCTCCAGGTGATTCGTGTTTTGACAGGTGCCATTTTGAATGATTCCATGCCATTACATGGCCGTGTTCTTTTGCATGCGATCCGTCAGATTTACAACGTGTTTTTACTCTCGCTTTCGCCCGTCAATCAAGGAATTGCACAAGCCACATTAACCCAGGTGGTCAATTTGGTATTCGAACGACTGGCAACCGTCAACAGGAAAACCGACCAAACAGTTCCCGACGAGACGGCTCCGCAACCCGTGGCAAACCAAGATAAAGTGACTCTGCAACAGATGCAACAAACCATCCACCACGACGAGGTGCCGATCGCGGTCGACGCGAGCGACGCGTCGGAGGAAGAACTCATGGTCAAGGACGCCTTCCTTGTGCTGCGCTCCATGTGCAATCTTTCTGTGAAAATCATGGAGTCCGACACCGTCGACATGCGGTCGCACGCAATGCGGTCCAAAGTTCTCTCGTTACACATCATCCATTGGATACTAAAAAACCACATGCAAATCTTGCTGGATTACAATTGCAACATTGTCAACAGATCCACCAATGAAAAGACCCGTCTGGTGGACGCCCTGCGCAAGTATTTGTGTCTGGTTCTGGCCAGAAACGCGGCATCCCAATTGGCTCCAGTTTACGAAGTTTGTCTCGAGATCTTTTGGCTAATGATAGATAAAATGCGTGCTGTGTTCAAATCAGAGCTGCCTGTCTTTTTGGACGAGATCTACTTCCCCGTCAGCGAGATGAAAAGCTCCACCCCACATCAAAAACGGTATCTGTTGTCGGTGGTACATCGCATTTGTCAGTCCCCCAAGTTGTTGATCGAGTTGTACTTGAACTATGATTGCGACACCAATATGCCCAACTTGTGTGAGACCCTAATGGAATATCTGTCGAGATTCGCACTTGCACGCGTCGACGCGTCGCCCTCGCAAAAGGTCAGCTTCCGAGAGAGCCAGACTCGGTCCTTGGCCACTTTCGACCTATCCGAGGTGCCCCAACTCAACGTGTCCAAATTGTCGAGTCACGTGCCGCAGCCCGACGCCGCGCTTGGGTTCCCTGTTGAGTATGGGCTCAAGATGGCTGCAATCGAATGTATATTGTCGTTTTTACATTCGTTGGATTCGTGGAGCGGCAAGCTTGCCAGTGGGGTGAATGGCCACGCGTTATCGACGGGCCGGTCTCGAGCAATGACTTCGAGCTCGGTGATCTCGCAAGGGTCTACTGAACTTTCAGCCACCAGTGTTAGCGAGACCAATACTTCTGCCAATGAGGATGTTCCGGTGGCCAAATTTGACAGTATCAAACAGAGGAAAAACGCATTTTTGGACAGTGTTCGATTGTTCAATTACAACCCTAAAAAGGGAATCAAGAGCTTACTTGAAAACGGCTTTATTTCCGGACAAGATCCTAAAGACATTGCCAAATTCTTTTTAGAGACAGAGATTCTTGACAAAAATGCTTTAGGGGAGTTTTTGGGCGAGGGAGATGAACGCAACATTGCCATTATGCACGAATTTGTCGATTTGATGCAATTCAAAAACAAAAAGTTCCTGGAAGCTCTTCGTTACTACTTACAACATTTCCGACTTCCTGGAGAGTCTCAAAAGATCGACCGGTTCATGTTGAAGTTTGCCGAAAAGTATGTCAACGACAATCCGGCCGAGTTTGCCAACGCTGATACCGTGTATGTTCTGTCGTATTCGGTGATTATGTTGAACACAGATCAACATTCTCCTCAAGTTAAAAAACGCATGACTTTGGAAGACTTCATCAACAATAACCGTGGAATCGATGACGGTAAAGATCTGGATCATGAGATGTTACGTCAAATCTACACCGACATCCAGAATGATGAAATCATCCTGAAAAGTGAACAACATGCTGCCCTGATATCGAGTGATTTGCAACCTATACAGCCATCATTCTTTGGAGGAAAAGATTTGATCAAACAGGCATACAACAAAGCATCTAAAGAAATGTCTTCGAAAACCGAACAGGCAGTTAAAAGCATTGGAAACGTTTCCAAGTCCAACAAAGTGGTGTTTTATCCAGCCAACATCTTGAACAACACTGAACACGTTAGATCCATGTTCGATAACCTTTGGATGTCCGTCTTGGCCGGTCTCACCCCTCCATTCAAAGACTATGACGATGAAGACACCTCCAAGGTCTTGTTGGAAGGAATCAAGTTGTCGATCCATATTTCTTGTATGTTCAATTTGGAGTACGCGCGAACCAGTTTCATTCGGGCCTTGGTGCAATTTTGCAACCTCAACAATCCGGAAGAACTCAAACCAAAGAACATCGAGGCTATCTACGCTCTATTGGAAGTGGCTATTCTTGATAACACCAATATGGGGTCCGATTGGAAAAGCATTCTGACCTCCATCTCCCAAATCGAGCGTCTCAAACTGCTGGCCCAAGGAGTCGACTCGGAGACAATCCCCGACCTTATTAACGCCCGGCTAGCAAGTCGCAATTCGGTCGAATCGTCAAGATCCAACCCAAGCTCCTTCTTCTCCTTCGGCAAGAAACACACCCTGTCGGAGCAGACATCTCTGCACCACTTCAATCAGAAGCTGAGTGCTGGAATGAGCAGTCGGATTTTGGCCACTGATCTTGATGTGGCGATTGACAAGGTGTTTTCCAAGAGTTGCGAGATTGAGGGCAATGGGATTTTCGACTTCATAGCGGCTTTGAGCGAAGTTTCGCATGAAGAGATCGAATCGTCTGGACAAAGTGCCAATCCTAGAACGTTTTCGCTGCAAAAGATGGTGGATGTTTGTTACTACAATATGGGCCGGATTCGGGTTCAATGGTCGGCGTTATGGGCAGTTATGAACGAGCAGTTTAACGAGTTTGGATGCCATGCAAACAAGTCGATTGCATTTTTCGCTCTGGACTCGTTGCGTCAACTTTCGGAGCGCTTTTTCGCTATTGGGGAGTTGTCTCATTTCAAGTTCCAGAAGGAGTTTTTGAAGCCGTTCAATTACATCATTGTTAACAGTCCACATGTGCAAGTTCGGGAGATGGTTCTTGATTGTGTTGAATACATGGTTTTGAAGAAGTCGGATCTTATCAAGTCTGGATGGCAGACTTTGTTGGAGATTTTGACCAGTGCGGCCAAAGGCGATCAGGAGCGATTTGTTTCGAAAGGACTTTCTCATACCAATATGGTTTTGCGGAATCATTTTGATCAAATACTGAAGCTGGATGCGTTTTCCTCGTTGGTTGTTTGTTTCACTGAATATGCCAAAAACGAACAATTCCAGAAATCCAGTTTACAAGCCTTACAAGCGATGAAGAAGCTGGTGAGGTTGATCTCACAGAATTCTTCCCCTGAACTCTGGTTCCCTATATTGTTTGGGTTCCATGATGTTGTCATGACTGGAGATGATTTAGAGGTTCGTTCCGAGGCTCTTAATTTCATGTTTGAGATATTGAACGAATACGGAGGCCAATTCAAGGGACAATTCTGGGACAGGGTTTGTGAAGAGTTGCTGTTCCCTATATTTGGTGTGTTGAATGATCGATGGGAACTCAATACTTCCCAGGACGAACTTTCTGTTTGGTTATCAACAACGTTGATTCAAGCCTTGAGAAAAGTGATTGCTTTGTTCAGTCATTACTTTGATACGTTGAGTGGAAAGATGGATGGATATCTGAACTTGTTGGTTTCATGTATCTGTCAACAGAACGAAACCATTTCGAAAATCGGAATCTCTTGTTTGAAAGAGCTCATTTTGGAAAACATGACCAAATTCGACGAACCTCATTGGCAAATGGTGAACGATTCCTTTTCAGAGCTGTTCGATTTGACTACTGCCAAGGAACTGTTCCAGACAGACCCTTTAAAACAAGAAGCGCGATTCGAATCAAATAGCAGCGAGTCCGACTTGGAACTTCCTGTGCCTTTGACGCAATCCAAAGAGAAAAGCGCCATTGTGATCAAATGTGTTTTGCAACTGCACATGATCCAGACTCTTTCGGAGCTATTCGACATTGACGAGTTCTATCAAACCATTCCTGTTGAGAATCTCATCAAGTTGACGGATCTTCTAGAACATAGTTATAAGTTCTCTCGCGAGTTTAATCAGGATTACAATTTACGCGTGAGATTATGGAATGCTGGAGTGATTGATAAACTGCCAAACTTGCTGAAACAAGAAACCTCTTCGGCAGGCGTTTACATTAGCATTCTGTTCCGGATGTATTGCGATTCGGACCGAGTGCAACCAGACGCGCGCAACCAAATTGTATCTGTGCTGATCCCATTGGGCGTGACTATTCTAGAACGGTATCTTGCGCTCAATGAACAAGAGCAGTCCAGAAACATCCAAAGTTGGCGTCCGGTGGTGGTGGAGATCCTGCAAGCTTACAGCGAGCTGGACGAGCCCCACTTCCAGCAATGTTGTCCTGCCGCGTACGACCAGGTGATGCAACTGTTTGACAGGAACATGATGGCGGATCTACGAAGTGCTGTCAAGGAGTTTTTGGTGCGCGTTGGTGATCTTTACATTTTGGAGGCAGCCTAGAGCCAGAGATGTGCAATAAATAGAAAATTCGCAAACACACGACACAGGCGAATTTTTGCATGGAGGACAAAAATTTTTCAATTGCATCGACGACAAGAATATGTCCAACAATAAGGTGAGTAACAGATATTGCGAGGCTAACGGTTAGAACCTGTATGCCCTCTTGGGTAACGATGTGTCCGACGACGAGGTTGAAGTGGTGATTCCTAAGGAGATCGTCAAGAAGACCACTTCTTCCAAGAAGGCGGATGTTCCTCCACCATCTGCCGACAAGTCCAAGGCCAAGAAAAACAAGAAGCCTACTGTTGGTGGAAACGAGGCAGGATTGAAGTTCAAGAACAAGAACGCCGAGGTGGAGCCTCCAAAGACGACCGACCGTCGCACCTCCAAAAACAAGAGCCACGACAGACAATCCAGAACTGGCAAGACCGAGACTGCCAAGAGCGTCAAGACCAAGCTTGGTGACGAGGCCGAGTCCCAGCTGGCTGCTGAGGCCGATGCTGAGGCCGAGCTTGCTGAGTCCGACAACGAGGCAGACAAGGTTGTCTACAAGACCCTGGACGACTACTTTGGAGAGTTGCAACTGCAAAACCAAAACCTTGCTGCTGTTCCTAAGAGAGCAGCCAATGCTGGTTCCGAGGACAAGTGGAGTGCTCAAGAGTTATTGGTTAAGGAGAGAGAGGTTTTGATTCCTGCCACGGCCACCAAATCCACCAAGACCAAGGCCAAGAAAACCAAGCAGTACGTCGACATCCAGGTGACTGTTGCCGATGAGCTGCGCGAGCCTAGACCAGCCAAGTCCGACTTCAAGCCTCGGGGCAAGGCCCGTGCTGGCAAGCCAGCCAAGTCAGCCAAGCCAGCCAAGCTCGAGCTGAACGATAAGAACTTCCCTGCTTTGTAGATTTTGTAAGGTGATGACGTGTTGGGCATATAGACGCCACCAGCTGGTCTTGCTGTGCCGGATCCAATATTACTTTTTAATAACCACATTTGCCATAACCACAAAACCTTTTTTCCACCATTTAATTACTTTTCATTTTTGTCAACTTTTCAGACACCTTGTTTAATCCGTGTCGGAGCAATTGACTTGCCCCCTCGTCTTTTATGCTGCAATCTCCTCAACGCGAAGCCTCTGCCGCGGTCGACGCCGCGTCCAAGACGCGCAGAAAGAGCTGGAAGAAGACCGCGCCGGATGAACACAAGCCGCTCATTTCCACCTCCTCGCCAGAAGGCATTGCCGCCGCGTCGCAGATCACGCCCCACCGCATTGCCACCATTCTGCTCGAGCAGGGCCCGCTGCCCATACGCCACCTGACAGCACACCTGGTGGCGCAGATTCCCGCGTTTGGCCATCTTTCGCTGTCCAAGCAGCGCCGACTCATCATGGCTGCCCTCGAGATGGGCGATAGCCAAACCGGGTGTGTATTTGAGAAGATCGGATGGGGCCAATGGGAGGCCCGTCGCGCGTCTCCGGACCAGATTCTGCAGCGCAACACGCAGGCCCAGTCGACGCGGGACCGGTCGCCAGAGAGTCCTGACGCGCCCGCGGCAAGCACTTCTCCACGAACCAAGCCTGCACGTATGCCATTGCATCGCGACTCCATCACCCACCCGACCTCCGACCCGCACAGCACAAAAACCCCGGCCTCGCCCAGCCTGGTGCCCCTGCAGAGTCTGCGCAACTCGTTCCGCGAGCGCAATTTGTCGCTGGACCAGGCCATCGAGTCCTCGTCCGACGACGACGATGACGACGACGACAGTCTGAGCCGATCGCCCGACGACAGCGACGAGCCTATTTTCGTTCTGGACCAGGACCCCTCTGTGGCCCGCGCCAAACAGCAGCTGCGCACCAAACGGCCCTCGTTCGCGGGGATCGCTAAGCCGCGCAAGCCACGGTCCTCCTTCACCAGCCACTCGCTCGAGGCCGTCTTCGACGAAAACACAACGCTGGACGCGGCGTCCGCGCCCGACAGCCTCGTGCCGAAAAGACGGCCCCGTGTGTCGTTTTCCAACTCGTCCAGTGTGTCGCGACAGTCGTACCTGCGTACAAATCTGTCGCCCAAATTGGGGGCCCAATCCAACGAAGACAACTATACAGACGAAGAGGACTGGCAAGCCATGGGCCCAGCCACCTTGCTGCGCAAGAACAGTTCCTCAGTCGCCATGAAAAGCGACGAGGAAATCGCAGCCAGTGCTCTCATGGAAATGAAGTCGATATGATCCACAGACTCTTCGACCCGCGTCGGTCGGCGCAGGCGTCGCGCGCATTCTATACTTTTGCTAATATGGTTTTAAAATAACGCGTCTCTTGATGAAGCCACTAAGTCAGCAGGAAAAGGAGATTGCAACGGTAAGTGGTGTGCTCTCGCGTCTAACATCCTCTAGCATCTCAAGGCCAGCATCTGGTACACGGTGTCCAAGATGGTTGAACAAGAAGCGGTCCGTCTGAGCCAGGAGTCCGGAACCTCGATCACGGCTACTCCACGGTTCACAGCAGCCCTAGTGGAGCTGGTTTATCGACAATTGACCGACGTAGGACAGGATCTGGAGCTGTTTGCTCAACATGCAAAGCGGAAAACCGTCATTCCCGAAGACCTGTTGATGGTGAGTCGAAAGAACGACGTTCTCCGCGAACTGTTGAAGGATCATCTGAATCGACTCAACCAGGTCGACCCCGCAACAGCAGATCCCCAATAGCGGGCCGCAGACTGGGTGTTTCCAGCATGGCCTGGAGGTGGGACGATCGACGCGCCGGCGTCCCGTGTATAGTTTGAAGAGAAAAAGTAAATTTTTTCCAACTCAGCATGCTCACCAGACTGTGCAAGGTGTCCCCAGTTGGGATGGTTTTGCGGTTTTCGCGGCCAATGAGCTCTGTTTTCAAGATCAGTCCGGACGAGGTTCCCAAGCGGGATCCTCGGCTGGAGAAAATGAGACTGGTGGCTCTTAAACCAACGGTGTTTGCCAGAAATCCGTTCCATGAAGACAACATGGAGAAGCTGTTGGATTTGTTGAATAAATATGCCAAGTTGCCATACGACTCGAGCTTCAGCAAGAAGTCGACTTGGCTTTCGTTCGATGAGTATAAGCGTCGAGGAGACGTGTCGAAATGTAAACATGCGGAATATGGACGGTTGAAGCAGCTATTGGTGAGATTGGACTCGATCGACCCGCAACTTCGAAGTCAGGATCTGGACGAGGCGCTTGATAAGTACCGGGTGAACAAGACACAGAAACAGGTTTCCAAAGTTTATAAGGAGTTGGATGGATTGGGCCGTGCTGTGGCCACTGGAGGACGTAAGGATTCGAGCGCAAAGGTCTATATGGTGAAAGGTAATGGACAGCTGTTGGTGAATGGGATGGCTTTTGACAAGAAGTTCCCCAACTTGAAGGACAGGATGGAGGTTTTGATGCCGTTACAATTGGTGGGGGCCGAGATGAAATATAATATTTTTGCGCTATCAAGAGGAGGAGGGTCCACTGGTCAAGCGGGGGCCATCAAACTGGCCATTGCGCGTGCTCTTGTGATTCACAACCCGCTGTTGGAAGACAAGTTGATGCGGTCGGGACTTCTTAGTAGAGATCCAAGGTCGGTTGAGAGAAAGAAGCCTGGTAAGCTCAAGGCCCGCAAGATGCCTGCCTGGGTCAAGCGTTGATCAATCGATGTTTGGTTGGGACAAATTCAGCAATGTTTTCATGGATTTGAATTCCTTTATAGCTCCTGTCAATAGTGATTTACGAGTTTCGTAATCTTGAACTGTTTTTCTACTTTTGAATCCTTGTTTGATGTATAGTTTTAATTCCTTTCTTGTTAGAGGGTCTCTTATTTTGTATGCTGTTCTCAACATGGATCTATACTGCTTGATGATCTGGGATTTCAGGATGAACTGGTGTTAGAGAGAAGAAGATTGGTGCTTACGTCTTTCAGATCGGGCATTTTATTCATTAAGCAATATAAGCTATTCTCCTCTAATGGGTTAGGTAATTTAAATAAAATGAAATAAATATATTAAGACAAATTGATTTGTTTATCTTTTCGACTTTAACCAAACAACATCACCCGTCTCCAAAATGGTCAAGGACACTTACTACTATGATCTTCTAGAAGTTGCGGTCGACGCCAACGAGACGCAAATCAAAAAATCGTACCGGAAACTGGCCATCCGTTACCATCCGGACAAAAACCCAGGAAACAAGGAGGCCGAGGCCAAATTCCAGGAAATTGCATCCGCATACCAGGTTCTCAGCGACCCGGAGAAACGGAAGCTGTACGACCAGGTGGGACGCGAGAACCTGGGCGGCGCAGCCGAGGAGGTGGATCCTCGTGAGCTGTTTGGAATGATATTCGGTGGCGAGGGCTTCGAGACCTACATTGGCAAACTGTCTGTGCTAGCGGCCATGTTTGACGAAATGAACGACGAACAAGACCAGTCTGTATCGGAAAGTCAGGAAGTGGAATTGCACAACGGCAAACAGCAGTCGTCGTCCATATCCCAGAAAAGAAAAGAATACACCGCAGCAGAAGAGAAAAAAGTAGACCAACTTACTATCCAACTAATTGCCAAACTACAGCCGGTGATCGAGTCGTGCAACGGCTACCTCACCAACGAGGTTTTGACCAAGTTCCAGACCAACGTGACCAAGGAAATCGAGGATCTCATCAACGAATCGTTCGGAGTGGAAATCTGTCACACCATCGGCAAAGTATACACCTTCAAGGGCCAGTCGTATCTCAAGTCGAAAAAGGCTGTTCTGGGAAGATTCCACAAAGTCTCGTCGTCCCTCAAACAGAGCTCTAATACGGCCAAAAACTTGTGGTCCATGTTGTCGTCGGCCTCGGAGGCCCAAATGGCCGCCAAAGCCATGGAGAAACTCCAACAGGATCAGGACGTGGACGAGTACGAAAAAGCCACCTTTGAGCGCGTCATGACGGGAAAAATGATCAACGTGGCCTGGAACTCGGTCAAGTTCGAAATCGAAACCATCTTGAACCAAGTTTGTTCGCGAGTGCTCAATGATAAGACCGTTTCGAGCGAGGTGCGCAAGATGCGTGCAGAACTGTTGCTAGTGATGGGTTCTCTATTCAAAAATGCCCGTCGCGAGCCTGGCGACGAGGGCGACTTGCAGATGTTCGAGGAGCTCATGCGCGAGAGCAAGAACGTCAAGGCGGCAGACTTGTCGCGTGCGGCCAGGCGCACCCAACCCGATGCCAACTCTAGTAAGTAGTTCGAGCCCGCGTCACACCGCCTGTAATGTTAATAGTTTTCCCCCTCAAATGCATTCAGACACCTGAAGAGCCGTACAACTTGGCCCACTCCTCGAATTGGCGAAGTCCTTGTTTAGACACAGATGGTCGAATGTAGTTTAGCGAGCTGACAAAATCCTGTAGACATAGCGGGCGGATCTCAGACTTGGCCGTCAGCAGCAGCTTGTCTCCCAGTTCCCGCAGGGGTCCCATGGCAGCGTCTTTCGCTAGGGCAGTGATGTCGGACCCCGAGAACGAGTCTGTCAGCTGGATCAGCTCCTCCAAGTCGTCGTCGCTGAGGGTATGTTTCTGGTGCGAGAGCAACTTCTGGATTTGTGCTTTGCGGGTATCGTATTCGGGCAACGGGATGTACTGTCTGCGCACGAACCGTCGACGGGCCGCCTCGTCGATGGCCCAAGGCAGGTTGGTGGCCGCTAACACGAGGACACGCTGCAGGTCTTCTCCCTGGTCGCGGCCGGCTGCAGCCTTGGTCAGGTCGGACCACTGGACCAGGAACTCGTTTTTGATACGGCGCGACGACTCGTTCTCGCCCTCGTTGTTTCGGCTTCCCAGAAGCGAGTCGATCTCGTCAACAAAGATGATTGAGGGAGATAGCTTCTTGGCCAGCTGGAACAGCGCGCGCACGAGCTTTTCGGACTCTCCGAGGTATTTGGACGTGAGGGACGAGGCCGAGATGGAGAAGAATGTCGACTTGGACTCGGTCGCCACGGCACGAGCCAGCATGGTTTTCCCTGTTCCTGGCGGCCCGAACAGCAGCATTCCGCGCGCAGGCTCTCTCAGCCCGGAGAACAGGTCTGGCCGCAGGAACGGATACACAACGGTCTCCTTGAGGGAATTTTTCGCCGCGTCCAGGCCTGCAATGTCGTCCCAATGGACTTCGTCGCCGTGGACGACGATCTCGTTGAGGATCTGTTTGGCAGCGGCCGGGTCGACGCCGCGCAGCGACGCGATTAACCGGTCCTCGTCCTCGTCGACTGAGTGGTCGCTGTCGAGGGTCTCTGTGTCTTTGGAGCTGTCGGCAAGCATTTTGGCCGGTTGTGCGGGCCGGGCGGGCGACGAGCGTGCTGAGGGCCGTGCTGAGGGACGTGCTGAGCGAGCGGCGGGACGTGCTGGTGATGCGCGTGCTGACGAGGCAGCCTGGGTGCCCGGTCTAGACGGTTGCGGGGCCCGCTTGACGGTCTTGGCCGCTGCGGGCGGCGTGCGCACCTGTGCGGAGATCTTGAGAGCAGCCTTGGCCCGGTCTGCAGAGGACCGCTGTCCAGAGGGCGGGGCTGGCGACGCGTGTCGTGAACGCACGTCCAGCTGGACAAAGTTCTCGCTCAGCTGGGCAAGCTCGTCGTCAGAGCGCACGCGCATCGCCTTCGACGCGACGGCGTTCTGCTGCAGCTGTCGCAGAGTCTCCTTGTGGTAGAACTCGTTGTTGTGTGCCGCTGCCCCGTCAAAGTCCTGGAAAAGCTCCTCGCTTGACGGGGAGGAGTACGACTTGGAGCTCGCCAGACTGCTGGACGGCGCCCAGATCAGATTGGCGGCCTGCTTGGCAGTCTGCTGTGCCGTCGAGACCGGCGCGGCAGCCCGCAGCGTCTTGACCAACGGCTTCGTGCTGCGCTTGGTGTTCATCGTGACCGGGTTGGCCGAGCGCAGCGTTGGCACGTTCACGGCACCCGAATGCGACATGGTCGAGGGCGGAGACGCCCGCGACACGGGCCGTTTGACCACCTTCATCTGCTCCAGCCGGTCCAGATGGTCGTCCGCCTGCGCCTGCAATATATGGATCTCGTCCAGAATATACGTCTCCTCATCGGTCAGCTCCAATCCCTGGATCGACCGCTCCAGAGCGTCGACTTTATACTCCATGGTCTGGTGCAGCCCTCGCCAGCCGGCAAGAGCCTCCTGGACACGCGAGTTTTGCTCCAACGACAGATTCGACAGTGACGTGTTGGCCAGCTCGTTGTACACTTCCAGCAGCCGCGGCAACGGCGGGCTGGGCTGGGCTTTTCTCCTGGAAAACATGCAATCAACAGAGGGATCCAAAAATAACAAGGGACCTGAAATTTGGGAAGGTTTTTACAGCTAATAAGTAAATACGGTGTTTGGGGCAGCAGGAAGTGGAGACTCGGTGGAGAAACCCCACCGGGGAAATGCTACAGAGCAGGAGAGAAACAACCTGCTAAGGGATACCAAATACAAACTACATCGTTACAGCTCCACCGCTACAAGAGCAGCGGATCGTCAATGGCTACGGTGCAAGGTGTGATGGAAGGAGAGGAGAGGAGAGGAGGAGATGTTGAATTATGGACGAGTCACATTCACGAAAAACGTGTCGTTCCACTTCCTCCTCCACTTCCCTTCTTGGTGATGTCGTGATTATACGGGACACAACAAAATAACCCCCCGAGGGAGGAGTCCGTCGAGTACTTTGTAACCACATTGATCTGTCCACGAGAATCAACAACCAGCCACGTTCACCAGCCATTTCGCCACATCCATCCCTAAACTAATAGGCGATGGACTACAAGGAGTCCTGAACTGGCCAACACCGACAATTTGTCAAAAATCATGGAGGAAACTTTCGATAAGAAAATTTTGCACCTGTTGAATTTGTATTTATGGGTGGATTCATTTTTTTTATTTTGCGATGCGGCGTTGCGGCGGTGCGGTCAGATGAAAAACCGCACGCTATTCAACAGCACGGTCAACAACACGCCCACCTGGGCAACCCACCAAACATGCTGGACAGCAAAAGGACATGCGTTGTAATGGAACTCCCAGGATCCCAGGGTCTCGTTGAAATGTCCCGTGACAAGTCCTGTATTTCCGTCGAAATCGCCCATGATGGATCGCACGGTAGCTTCGTTGATGTATTTCGATGAGGTGATGTTTTTCTCGGCCTGCCATGTCTGGCTTTGGAAGTCGTAGTTGTAGTAGTTGTTGCATCCCTCGTGGTCGTGACCAGTGACAATGATTCCCGAAGAGCTGTTGCCAAACACCGCATTCATCACCTTTTGCGACGTTTCGTATTGCAGATGGTTTTCCGATTTCAACAGGCCAATTCGGTATTCTCCGCCAGCATGGCAGTTCTCGGATGTGTAGTACTCCACTTTGGGGCCGTCCATACATAATCCCGCCCGTTTATACATTGGGATGTGTGTCAACAAAATGGTGGAGCCTGTGTATTGGCGATCTTTCAAAACCTGCAAAAATTGATGGGTGTACTTTTGGAATTCCGGTTGTAATAAAGGCCCATCCAATGCCAAC
The DNA here is from genome assembly GCA_003706165.3 of Ogataea kodamae. Taxonomy (NCBI): domain Eukaryota; kingdom Fungi; phylum Ascomycota; class Pichiomycetes; order Pichiales; family Pichiaceae; genus Ogataea; species Ogataea kodamae. The sequence goes on from PPKP03000011.1 coordinate 68,710, forward strand.
GAATTCAAAACGACGATTCTCCAAGGATGATTGGTGTTGTTGTCGTATTCAATCCAAAAGTTGTCCTTGCCAAATAGTCTTCGCCATCTTGCCATATGTTGATAAGTTGTATCTCCATATCCGATATCATGGTTGCCGGTGATGTTAATAAATAGAGGCTCCCATGTCATGTTGGCCTTTGTCCAATCATACACATCTTCGTAATGATAAAGCTGGGGATCCAAAAACATTCCCTCGTTCAATTGATGGTTGAATTCATTCATGAAGCTCATCCAGTCGACATCCTCGTGTTTTTCTATAAATTCCAGCTCCAAATATGTTTGTTGTAAAGGACGCGGAAATAACCGTGTCATGTACCGTCTTGTGCGATTATAGAACTCCGAATCGGCAATCCATTGAGACGAAAACAAATCTCCCAATCCAACCACATGGCTCGGGTTCAATCTCGACTTGATGACAGAATAAATATGACCCAAATAATAGTCGTTCCCATAATTGTCCAGCCGTTTGATGTATTTAGTAGACGGCCAGTTTCCGTTTATTTGCGGATCCCCAATAGCAAGCATCCGGATATCGCGTGGACCGGCCTTCTGGACCTCCTCCACGAAATACCTCGTGTAAAGGTCGCCAAAATAGGGGATATCCATCACCTTCTGCTCCCACTCGGTAGCAGAATAATACGTGTGTTTCCACGAACACGCGGCCGGATTCAAGCTCGGATATGTGTAGATGTACAAATTGACCAAAATAGTGGCCAAAGTGACAATATTAGTCAACCCTCGAAACATATAGGCAATAATTAGTTATTTTTTTGTTTAAACATATTTACCACAGCGACCTGCACCGCCTTGATATCTTAGAATCTACCGTAGCTGGTGTAGCCTGTTCTGGAGGAGTTGATTTGGTTCTGCAACAGTTTCTTGAACCCGTTACAGAGATGGACCATGTCGGGATACAAGTTGCCGTGCAGTTGGTAACCGTTTGGTTGCACCTTGATGTTCCATGTGTAGACCTTGTCAGTTTTCTCATTCAATTTGAAGAGCAGGAAGAACCAGCCTGGAGACTTGTGATTGTAGCAGAAACAATAGCAAGACCGGTTTTGATTGGCTTTGGAGTACCGAATCAGCCATTCCTTTGTATCGTTTAATGGCTCACTCTTGAACTTTTCGTGGTTGCGCAGCTCCTCAACTTTGTAATTCAAGTTGTTGATATGAGAAACGATCAATTCGTCCAGATCGTGGTAGCGGAACTCGCCAACTTGCAACGTCCGTCCGACGGTGTAATCGTTCAACTTGTCGAGCTCCAAAACGTCCAGATGTTGGAACAGCTGGTTCTCGATCTTCCAGGTCACAGTTAGATGGTCGTTTCCTTTGGAAGACGGCCGGATCACGAACTCGCCGTTGTTTTTGGACGCAAGATATGCCTCGGCCTGTTTGGCATTGAAGTTGTGGAAGTATGGATGTTTCAGCACCCGCTTGGTGCTGTTTTCCTTGTGCTCGCGTTCCTGCTCCTTCTGCAGGTCCCTTTGCTCGGTCTCAAAGTCCCAGAACCCTTGGAACTTGTCGACATGCCGGCCACGACTGGCCTCTGCCAGATCGCGCTTCAACAGCGAAAGCTCCGCCTTGAAACTGCCGTAATCCACGCTCTGAACCACCGCCTGCACAGCCTGGCCCGTCTGGAACTTGGCCATCAGGTTGGTGTTGTCGCCGTACTCCACCACTTTGGCCCGGCTGATGTTGCACATGATGCCTGTTTGCGTCACCGCCAGCAGGAACCGGTTGTCCACCCGCTGCACAATCACAGAAACGAGCTTCCCGCTCTGGAACGTCTCCTTGGTCTCGCCCGTGAGAATCTCAAACACCTCGTCTTCGGAGAGAATGTGGAACGACTTGCGCAGCTCCTCGTAGTTGTTCTGCAGCTCCTCCTTGATCATCTCCAAGGTGGCTCTCTTGCGGTGGCCGTGCTCCTCCAGCTGGTCGGCATACCCTTCCAGCAGCAGGTCGTCCAGCTTCTCGACCCCTTCGTCGTACAGCTTGGCCACCACGCCGCCTTCCTCCTGCTCGATGTCCTGGCGCTCCTCCTCGCTCAGGTCCAGCGCGTCGCTGGCCATCTTGCGAGCCAGCTCGTAGTCCTCGGGGTGGATCCGTGTTGCGTCCAGCAGCTCCACGTCCTTGTCGGGCCGGTCCGGCGCAGGCAGCTCGATGAATGGAGCACAGTTCATAAACACAACCTTGGTGCACAGCTCCTTCACAATGAGCTCGTCCCGCCGCAACAGCGACCCACCGCTGGCCTCGATGCCCTTCACCAGGCTGCTGGCCTTGCGTGGACCCAGACCAGCAATGTACTGCAGCATCACCGCCAGGTATGGCGACCGCACCGCGTCGTTAACTTTGCAGCCAACAAGACACGCCACGTCCACAAAGATCGTCTCCACCGCCTGCTTGATCTTGTCCTTGCCCAGCAGGCCCTGGTACTTGTGAATCGACACCGCCGTCACCGAGTCTCCCAAAGCCATATACTCCAGCAACGGGCTCTGCACGTACCGTGCCAGCCCGATGCAGAACCGCGCCACCACGGGCTTGTCGCTGAACTCCTCGGCCGCACGCTTCGAGTGCTCGTACAGTCTTGCTGTCTCGTTCGGAACGTACAAAACAGGCATGGCAATCGGGTCTCCCTCGTATTCCTCGTCCACGTCGATCTCCACCGTCAGATTGTTGCTGCGAACAATCTCCTCCACTTTCTTGAACAAGTTCGACACCTCCACGTTGTAACTGGAAATGGCAATAACCTCCGGCTTGAATTGCTGCACCAGAGCCACCAACTTCTTTTCGAACTCGCTCTGCTTGTAGTTTTCCTCAAACTTGATGTGGTCAACCACGGCCCCGTCGTAGTCCATCGCCACGGCAATGACGGCCGAGTCGCGCTTGCCGTCACCGTTCGACAGCGCAAGCACCTTGGGAACCGTGCCCTTCGCCGTCGACAGCGGGTGGTACGGCGCCTGATCCACCTTCTCCATGAACCGGTCGCGCAACTCGAAGAACAGCAGCCGCTCGCACGTGCTGCGCACCTTCTCCTTCACGTCCAGAATCACGGCCGGCACCAGCCGCTGCATCGCCTGCTCCAGACACTGTCTGCGGAACGTGTTCCACGAGTTGGCCAGGTCGGACGTGCCGTCGGAGGCCAGGAACGAGAACAGATGCTCGCCCAGATTGCTGGCGGCGTTCTTCATCGCAATGTGCACCTTCACCAGCCCGAGAGACTCAGCCTCCAGCATGCGCAGAAACAGGTCTGGCTGCGCGGAAAACGAGTCCAGCGGCCTGTTAATGGCGTACTTGAAGTCTGCGTACGGCGAGTTGTCTGTGATCTTGAGCCGGCCCTTCTCGGTGAGCTCGATGTCGACCGTGGCAAAGCTCTGGTACGCGAGCCGCAGGTGCGCACGCAGCTTCGGGTTGCACAACAGCTGCTCCGCAAACATGTGCCGAGCCGCGCTGAGCGCCTTGTCCGCGGTGTCAAAGTACGACCCCTGCGCGGCGAGCGCAGCCGCCAGCTCCTGCGGCGTCGTGTCCACGTCCTCCACTAAATACACCTTGTTGTTGGTGAAGACGTTCTCGCCAAATTTGTCCGCGGTGATGCCGATCTTGTGCACCAGCTCCAGCACCGGGTCGTTCTGGATCCGCTCGAACAGCTTGTACTTCGAATGCAGCCTGTGGCGCGTCTTGTCGTCGCTGTCCCGGTGCATCTCGCGCGACCGTGCGCTGTACGTGAAGGACAGATAGTCCTGCAGATCCTGCAGCTCCACCACAGTCCGCGCAGTGCTGATGTACTCGTCGTACAGCGGATCCACCACCTGCAGCAGCTGGATCTGCTTCTCCGTGTTGCGCCGCTTCTCGTACACGGCGTAGTAGTCGATGTCCAGCTGCACAATGCGCCACAGATCGTTCTCGCTCAGCAGCTTCTGCACACGCAGCTGCCCGTCCTCGCGATACGTGTGCAGCGTGTAGTCCTTGCGACAGTTCCAAATGGCAGGAACCTCCAGATTGTCCTTGGAGATGAAATACACAATCTGGGCCACCGCTTTCTGGAACGGCTCGCGCAGCTCGGGCTGGCTCTGCAGAAACGCGTGCCGCTCCTCCATCATGTTCTGGGCCACCCAGGTCTGTTTCTTGGCAAACTCCTCCGGGTCCAGATCGTAGTGCTCAATGCCCTCACGCAAGGCCTGGAACCGCTCCGGAACATCAGTCACCCTGATCTCCTGGTCTCTGTCGGTAAGCAGATGCTCCTTCAACTCCTCGAACTCAAACACTTTGGTCAACACCTGCGTCTCCTTGCCCGTCTTCTTGCCAACATACCCGTCCGAGTCCACCTCGTCCTCCATGGACGGCTCCTCGTCCAGAGACTCCGCTTCCAAAGCCCACGCATACTCCTCGCCGTCGCCAAAGATCTCGTACAGCTCATCCAGCTTGTCCTGGTCAAACTGCGAGTTCGACGCAAACGTGGCCTGCTGCTTGGCGCGGGCAGACCGCATCCGGGCCAGTCGCTCGTCGCGGTCCTCCTCGTCCTCGGAAAACTCGTCGTCCTCAATGAAATCGTCAAACTCGCCGACCAGGTCGTGCGCCCGCCGCGGTTGCTGCTGCAGCCTCTTGGACGTCTCCAATAGATCGTCCTCCTCGTCTGAACCCTGGCCCTGGTCCTGCTCCGAGTTCTGGTCCTCGTCCTCGTCCGAAAACATGTCTGTCAGACCCTTCGAGCCCGGTCCCGCGGACTCGCTCTCGGCACCGCCACGCTTCAGCCGCTTGAACTTGCTCTTGTCGGCCAGATGTGCAGGCAATTCGCCCGCGTTCTCCCGCAAAAGCTCCAGATCGTCCTCGTCCAGCTCGTCGTCCATCTCGAGCTTGCGCATCGCCTCGCGCTTCCGCTTCTTATGCCGCCGCCGCCGCTTGCGCTCCTCCTCGTCAATCTCGCCGTCGTCCGTGTCGTTCTCCGAGTCGTCCACAATGAACCCGTCCCGCACCTCCTGCAAGGCCTCCTCGTCCTTGTCCAGGTCCGAGTCGTCCTCGGACGAATCCACCAGCCCCGCGTCGCCATCATCGACCTGCGCAGCCCCGGCCACAAACTCGTTCTCGGATTGCTCCGCCAAAACGTCGCTAACTCGCTCCGTCTCTGCCTCCGACATGTTGTGCTTTGGAAAATAAAATTTGCCAGCCGCTTCATCGCCTCTATGATGGTTTACGTAAGCGCACAGCACAGGGACCGGTGCAGGGTGACTCGCTCACAGGGCCGAGCCACGACGGATGTTCTCGCGCAGCTCGCTCAGATACTCGTCGTAGTGTCGGTCCAGCTTGTCGTTGAACTGCTTGTTTTTCTCGTTGATGTACAGCTGCGACCCGGGGCCTGTTTTGCGCCGCTTTATGGTATTTCCCTCACGGTCTTTCAATTCCGCCACCAGCTGGTCCACACGGGCCATGTCTGTCAGTATAGTCATTATCTGCGCCTGCGAGAGTCCTTTATTCTTTAGTTCCTGGTAGACTTTCTTTTGGTCCTCGTATTGCTCCTGGTCCACGGGCTTTAGTGTCTTCAGCGTCTTGTTGTACGTTTGCTTGGCCAGCTGTTTGAAGTTTTGGAACTCGCGGTCAGTCTCTGCGGTGATTTTGTCTTGCTGTTTGGCGTGCCATTCTTCGTCTTGTTCGATGGTGTAGTTTAAGAGGTTTTCGATCTCGGTCGGAGGAGTCGAAATAGTGGAAATCGGTTCTTTTTTCGACCTCATGCTTTCCTTAGAAAGTTCTCGTCTATTGGCTTCCTGTATTTGCTTTTTAAGCGTTTTCAGCCGCTCATATCGAGCCATTTTATCCTCTGTATCAAGCATGATTTAATTAGAGTTAAATCACAATCGTCCCAAATCGTCCCACATCGTCCCAAATCGTCCCTGGAACGGCATGTTCGGATACTCAAACTAGCCATCAAATACACCCTCCCTGTCTGATTGTCTCTCCTGATCAACACTCCGTTTCCTATGCTCGACTGCCCCTTTCCCTCTACCCCTGCCACCAACCAATTATAAATATCCATCTTTCTCCACTCCTTGTTCTTAAAATTATTTATCCCTTCTTTATGCAATTGCTAAATTACCTCTCCTACTACCTCACATATTACCAATATGGACAGCCAAATGAAGGAATATGGGGCCCTGTCACTGCAACAATTGATTGGTGCGAGGAAAACTACGTTATCTCGCCTTATTTCGCAGAGATAGTCAACGCTACAACCAACCTCACATTCTATTATCTCTCTCTCAGCTTGCTATCGAGTTCCATCAAAAATAAACACGGTCTAATGTTCATCTTTGTCAGCATCGGTATGTGTGTGGTCGGAATAGGCTCCTGGTTGTTCCACATGACTCTGAAATACGAATTCCAATTGTTAGATGAACTGCCTATGATTTACGTCACAGCCATCCCATTTGCCTACATCTTCGGTCTGGAAACGAGCTCCAAAACTCTGAGATCCTCAATCTACATCGCAACATTCCTGTTGATCGCCTTGTTGACCTATATCTACTGCTCCATCTACAAAAACCCAGAACTCCATCAGGCCTCATATGCCGTCTTGACCCTGTCAATAGTGTTCAAATCAATCTTCATGGTCAAGAGATATGTCACCGACTACAATCAGCGCCATTTTCTTTACAAATTTGTGGGATTCTCCCTCTTCGAGTTTCTGTTCGGTTTCCTGGTCTGGAACCTCGACACCCTCTATTGTAATAACCTTATCATCTTGAGAAGAAAAGTCGGGCTACCGTTGGGAGCTCTGTTGCTAGAAGGACATGGATGGTGGCATATCCTAACAGCATTGGGAATCTTCCATTTCATCATCTATACCCAAATGCTCAACATCTGGTACCATGGCAAGCAAAACCACTACCATCTCGTGTGGAGATTCGGAATGCCTTTCGAAGTGCGTCTTAATCAAAAATAGTCCGCGTCGATCCGCGTCGATCGACCCAGGTGGATGCTTCCGGCTCGCACAGGACATATATTTTTGAACTCCCGACCTTCCCGTTGTCCATGTTGCCTAATTATCCGGCCGCATTGCCAGATGCCTATGTTGGATACTGGGGTCCCGTCACAGCCACCATAGATTGGTGCGAAGAAAATTACATCTTCACGCCCTACATTGCCGAAATAATCAACTGTTTCACCAACTTTGCTTTTGTGGCTCTCGCATTGGTCCATCTCTGGAGTACCTTGAAAAACAATTTCGGTGGACTTTATGTGTTCATTTCCATCGGGTTTGCCTGTGTGGGAATCGGATCCTTCCTATTCCATATGACCCTGATGTATGAGTACCAATTGATGGACGAGCTGCCAATGGTGTATGTCACGGCCATTCCTTTCGGTTTCATCTATGGATGGAATCAACCGCCATTGGTCAAGTACGCTTGGCGATTTGGAACGTTTGCTGTCACTTTGGCCTTCACCTACATCTACATCTATGTCCAAAGAGATCCTGCTTTCCATCAGGCATTCTACGCCTTGCTCAATTTTGGTGTCATCTATAAAACCATTAGAACTGCACAAGCAATCGTTACAGACGCTCAAACTAGACGCACAATATTCAAGATGTTGATTCTGGCGTTCTCGTTATTTATTTTTGGTTTCTTCATCTGGAACATGGACTTTGTACTGTGTCCGCACCTTATCAAAGCCAGACGTCAATGGCTCGGAGTTCCCCTCGGCTTTTTGACCGAGGGCCATGGCTGGTGGCACATTTTCACAGGTCTTGGAGTGTACTATTTCATAGTATACAATCAACTATTACACACATGGATGACGGGCCAACAGGATCAATACAAGTTAGTTTGGCACGGCATTCTGGCCGAGGTGCAACTGCAGAAACAGAAATCGGCCTAACTTGTCTTGGCCATCAGGTATTGGAAGTTGTTGGCGATGATGCGATACTGCGGCGAAGAGTGCAGATTGGTCTGTTGACGCAGCACGTCCATGACGGAGCTGATGTCCGAAACAGTGCCGCTGTACCACGTCCGGGTCTGGATAGCACTATCTCTGGTGACAAGAATGGCAAGCGTTTTGACTTTCTCGCTGAAATGGGCCAGATCCAGCTGTTGCTGAAATACCGTGTGGTACCCGTCAAACGCCAAGTCTGCAAACTCAACACCTTGCGAGTGTTGGACAAGATTGTATGCGATTTTCTGGACCTCACAAATCGTCGCCTCATTCTTGCAGGATTTGAGTTCAAGTACAGCCATCTGAAGCTGTGGCTTCGCTGAACAGCTGTATGAAGAGTATCTAACAAGAAACTGGACAAACAACCTGAGCACTGTCTGATATTCAACAGACGGGTTCCTGAACACCTCCAGAGTCAAATCGATGATGGATTGGATTTGGTCGAACGAGGAGATTTTTGTAGGTAGCAATTTTGTTAAAAGATGAACACTTTGAAGATAATACGCCTCGTTGGCGTTGAAAAAGGAGTTGAGAAATCCTAGAAGCTGATTGAAGTCGACAAGATTAGAAATCTGATGCAACTTTGACTCCGACGTGATATAGTTAGATAAGAAAATCATGGCCAATGATTGCAATTGGTGTGAGTCTGTTTGTAATAGTTGTAAATACCACTCGATTTGATCATTTAGGGCATGATTATTAGCAGAGACGTTCATTGCAACATCGAATAAGCAAAGGTCGGGATCGTCTTGGATCCATTCTATTATTTTGGGCATTAAAGTTTCACAATTGGTTTCAGTTTGACTGATTGAAAGAACAAGTTCTTTCTGTTTGAGATCGATCAGTATTTCCATTAATTGAGTGTTTTGACAGTATGGAATTGTTTCTTCCAAAATACTAATGCAAAGGTCTTTTTGTGAGGATGTGTTTATCAGTCTGGCTATTTCGAGATCCAACTCGCTCTCGCAAACTTTTCGCGCTCCTGACTTGAAGTCCAAAATTAAGTTGTTGATGAAATGTAAGGTGTAGAGTTGGTGCGATTGCAGACTTTGGCCCAATTTGTTCAGCAAGACGGCAAACTGATCATTCTCTGTCACCAGAGCTCTGTTTTCATCGTTGTCGGCAACAAAATTCGCCATCATCCGAAGTTCTTGGGACAATAACCCGTCCTTATCGCTCACCATTCGTCTGATGACTTTCGGCACTAACTGTCGCACCTCGGGATTCTCGCGATGTGCAGACTCCCTGAGAAAAGTCCCCAGTTGTTCAAACAGCTTTTCCAAAGACTCGACATCCGTGCCATCGCACAAAGCCCGGCGCACGTTCTCAACAGTGGAATTAAAATCCATGCAAATATTTTAGCCAAAAAAAAATTATTTGATAATCGCTGCGCTCCACTGTGAGAAAAAATATAGCCACCAGATATCACTCGTCCTTGCGTGTCAACTTGCGAACCTCTCTGTACCATCCAAGACCAATGTCCTCTCCACGAGTGCCTGGCTCCCGATCGATGTACCCAAATACACTGCAATCGTTCAGCCAGATATGGTTTGAAAGCCCGGCAGCGTCCATGCGGCGTTTTGGATCGGTGATCAGCATGCATCCGAGAAAATCGGCAATCTCATGGGCATCGGACTCACTCAGTTTGTACTTTTCCATGAGGACGCTCTCCAAAGGCCACGGCTTGAGATTTTTGATCTGACGCAAGGTCTTCATATCGGAATGGAAGTAGCGCTTTGTATGATATCCTTCCTGTAGAACGCGGCTCGAGATTGGTCCCACAAGCTCGACTATTTGGGCCAGATGGTCGTCATTCTTGCTGAACGACGGACCCTCGGTGGGGTCAAATAGATAGTCTCCCGTAAGAAGCTCGAAAATCAAACACCCGATGGACCAGATATCGGAGGAGCATCCCCAATTGGACCCGAGAATCACTTCGGGCGCACGATATTGTCGCGTTTGAATGTCGTCGGTGAAATGACGATACACCCAGCACGCGTTGCCTAGATCGGCGATCTTGACCCGGATCAGGTCGTCGTCCTCCAGCTCGTGATCCTGGGGCGGCTCGATGTCCTTGTCCAACAGGTATTGAAGGTCCTGGTGCGACGCACGCAACGAGGATCCCGTAAAGGGGGAGACCGAGCTATGCAATGGCGACACGAAAAACGAGTTCGAACGTGATCTCAACGGCGAAGGCAAGGGTTGGGACCCCGTGACGATGGTCTGGCGACGGGTTTGACGACTTTTACGGAACGCGTCATAGGAAATCGGAGACGCCTCTGAATCGGGCCTGAGTCGGAAACTGGCCTGGCGCGAAAGTCGTCTCTCCTTTTCGGAGTCCTCCAAATATTTCACCAACTTCTCCACGTCTTCAATTTCCAGCAAAATGTTTTCCGGTTTGATGTCGGTATGAATAATGCCACATTGTCGATGCAAGAAATCGACCGCCAATAAGATCTGTTTGGCTATTTGTTTCACAAACTTCATAGGAAGACCTTTGTGCTTATACCGACGAATCAACGATAAAAGATTCTCGCCCAAAACTTCAAACACCATACAAATATGCGTCCCATTGGGTCCCTGATGGTCGAAGTAATCCACCATCTTGATTAAATGCGAATGACCAGGATGCGTGGGGTCGGTGTGGTTGATTTTGGAAAGCAGCTTGATCTCATCAATGGCCGTTTCCCGATACGACTTGGCACTGCGAACCACTTTCATTGCAACATGTTTGTTTTCCTTGTTGTCCTTGGCCAACCAAACCGTGGAAAAATGCCCCCATCCTAGTTTTCGAACCAAAACATACCGTTCCTCCTTATACGTCTCCCCCAAATACGCAGGATGATACCCTCCTGGCTTGTAATCCTCCAAATCCTCCTCGTTGGACGCATCGACCTCGTTCTCCGGCTCACTATCGCTGTTCCCAAACTCGCCCGAGTCACTAACACCCCTAATCAGATCCTCATCCTTCAGATTAGTCAGCTTCTCAGTAACCTCCTTCAATATCTCCTCCTCATGAAGATGATGTTGAGGGCCCAATAAGTGGTCGCCGGCATTCTTTATCGCCATCGATAACTTCGACGTGGTCATCGACGCAGCCTCCGCAGCTATTTCTTCTACATTCTCCTTTGCAAACGCCGGTTTCGCAAGCTTGTCCTGCGACATAATCACAACACAAAGTATAACCCTCCTAATAAAAGCGTATAAACTTTTTTTCTTAGCGTGGTCGATCGACGCCATCAAAAATAACTAAGCGTCGTATTCAAACTATATATTCGCTCAATCTAGCTCCTCAGTCATAGGAACATCTCCATCTTGATCGCCAGCTTCAGGCTGCTCCTTCTTCTCGCCCTCGGCCTTCTGAGCAGCTCTGTCAGCCGCAATCTTCTCAGCCATGGCAGCAGCTTGTGCAGCTTCCTGCTTGGCTCTCATCTCCTGTCTCAATTCTTCCTGCTTGGCTTGGTATCTTCCCTTGATCAAGTTACCCAGAGAAGCCAACTCCTCATACTTGGCAATGTACTTGGCCTTGGAAGCGTCCTCTCCTTCGTCATAAAGCCAGTCCTCAGTTGCCATCAGCATCTTGGACAGCTTCTCCTTCTCCTCCTCGGATGCAAAGGCGGCATATTGATCCTCAAGCTTTCCTCTCAATTCGTAAATGTACTCTTCCAAAGCATTCTTTCTGTCCTCGGTCTCGGCAACAAGCTTGTCCTCAGCAACCATCTTGCCCTCTCTCTCAAAGAACTCGCCCAGCACGTTCGGTGGCAAAGAATGGCCTTCAAATTCGATGGTCAGATCCTTAGTCTTGACAAGCTTCTTGACAGTCTTGTACTCAGGCTCGTCTTCTGGCTTGGCTTCTGGATTCTCAACGACTTCCTTGACTTCCTGCTCCTCGACAATGTATGCAGACTCGATGGTGAAGAAGCCAGAAGGATCGTTTCTGACCTTGAGCTTACAGATGGCAGAATCTTGTCCTTCGGCAAGTTCGACACCAGAAACCTTCCACTTGGCAATCTCGGCCGAGGTTCCTTGAGGAAGCTCTTCTGGGTGGGTGTACTTGGCCTCGATCTCGAAATCGGAGGTTCTGTACAAAGTGATCAGCTTGGTGGATGGGAACACTCCGCCCTTAGGGAACACTTCCAAATGGTCGGTGTCCTCAGCGTCCTTGACCCAATAGTAAGTAACCGAGAAACTGTTGATATCTTCAAACTTGAATGGTCTCACTCTCAAAGTTGGCGAGTGCATGGCGCAGATGAAAGCTGCTCCTCTGGCAATAGCCTCGTCCTGGTTCAAAGTGAACGACAATGGCTTGCCAAACACCTCGGAAAGTCTGGTCTTGACAGAAGGAACTCTGGTACATCCACCAATGACCTCGATGGAGTCCAAGTCCTCCGCCTTAAGACCAGCGATCTCGAGGGCCTTCTCAATAGGAACGTGAATTCTTTCCAAAAGTGGCTTCACCATCTCCTCCAACTCATCTCTGGTGAGCTGGGAGGAAACGTCGACATCGTTCATCACAGACTCAATGTTGATTGGAGCCTGGGTGTTGGCAGAAAGAACTTTCTTCAATTTCTCAGCAGCAGTCAACACTCTGTTGTAACCCTTTGGATTGGTTCTGATGTCAATTTTGTATTTCTCTTTGAACTCATCGGCAAAGTGCTCTGCAATGGCTCTGTCGAAGTCTCTACCACCAAAGTGCTTGTCGTAAGCAGAACCCAACACCTTGAGTTCACCCTTTTTGAGAGCACCAATGGTGACTGTGTACGAGGAATGACCAATGTCAACAAAGGCAACCTTCTTAGGCTCTTCCTCAGGCAGATCGGTCTTGAAGACACCATATCCAACAGCAGCAGCAGTCACGTCGTTGACGATTCTGACCGGATTGAGACCGGCAATCAAACATGCATCAGCAGCAGCTCTTCTTTGTTGTTCAGTGTACCAGACAGGAACAGCCAAACAGATATCGGTGATCTTGCTCTTGGTCTCCTTGGCAGTCATGTCCTTCAATTTGTTCAAGTACATGGCCACCAACTGGGTGGAGGTGAAATGCTCTTGGTTGCCCAAGTATCTCACCTGGGCGGCGGCCTGGCCATCTTTTTCGACCAAAGGAGCTGTGAAGTACTTCTTTTCGATCTCGAAATCAGGAGAGTTCACGTTCAATGCCAAGATACGTTTGAGGTTCTCGACTGTGTTCTTCAAGTTGGACGTTTGCTGTGTTTTGCCCGCCTCTCCGATGGATCTGTTCTTCATTCCAAATCCAACCACTGTTGGGGTGGATCTGTTCGAAACCTCGTTGACAACAACATCGATACCTCTGTTTTTAGCAACTGCAATGACAGTGCTGTTATTTCCCAAATCGACACCAAATGGAGTAGACATGATTAATTAAAGTGGGTTTTGGAAACTTTTTTTTTTTTATTAAGCCTTGAAAAATTTTAAACATGGTGTTAACAAAAATCCAGAACTTTCTGGAAAGACACTACTAATATCCAACCTGGAGAATTGTTTGCAGTGTTTTCCAGCCATCGGAGTCTGATAATTTGTAGATCAACGGGGTAGGGTCTGTATCTTTAGCCAATGAGGAGACGATGTTCAAAATGAGGTCGAAATCCTGCTGGTTGAGGATATCTTGGTGGAATTTTAGGTAAACTAGGAGATGGAAGTTGCTCAAGGTTTCGGCCAAGTTGGAGGATGAATCGAGGTACTTTTTGAGATCTGGTAGGGACGCAGATTCTCCAATGTAGCCCCGGTTTTCTATAGGGAAACTGGTTGTAGATTTGAAATATGGTTTTGATTGTTCAGGGAATCCATGAGTCAGGGAAACCAGTAAATACTCAACGGGAAAGCTTGGAGTGGCGTTTTCCTTGACTTGAAGACCATACTGATTGATTTTCTCGTAAAAGATCTCGGGAACGTATCTGGAGTCATTTTGTTCGTTGATGTAAACCTGGTTGGGATGTGTTGAGGGAGAAATCAGATCCGCCTTCACTAAGGCCTCTCCACTTTCGGATATTTGATATGCTTCGATATCGATTTCACCACTGGTGTTTCCAGATATGACACAGGTGACAAATTTCGAGGAGAACTTGCCGGAATCGCACCATTTGCAAATATTCGGGTACTTCAATTGCCATTTGATAGCGAATATGGTTTCGAGAGAAGAAAGGAAAAACGAATCCTGATGCCGTTTACAGATGACTGAACCGTTTCCTGTTCCAGCGTCCAATAGGTCGGTGAATATTATTCCAACTGGCATCAGGTCCAGTTTGGAAATCAACTCCATCAATTTGGACTCCTCCTCCCATTCTTGTAGTATTATACCATCTTCCTGGTCCAACTGAGGTAGTTCGTAGATGGCCTCGACTTTAGCTTTGATTCCAAGGGGAACCTTGTCATATTTGTCATACGTTCCTAACATCAACCCTATTCTTTGGGTTCCCGATAGTCTCCAAGAATTAATGAACTGGTTTATGATCTCACTATCTTGGAACTCAACATGATCCACCATCCGGAATTTCTGTCTCTGTAGAGTAATTGCGGAAGGTTGACATTTGGAGCAAATTCCTTTGGGCCAGGCATCGTGGCCTCCTGGACAGTTTCTATTGATTAGGAAATTGGATTCGGAAAGCGGCGAAATATACGACGAGCCCGATTCCTTTTTATTGGCCAACGAGTTGAGCTGGTTGATGTATGCGTGAAATGAAAGATGTTTGATGTTGTGTTTCTGATGATATTCGGCATCCCACGGCGGTAAAGGACAACAGTATTCACACATTCCTTTCTCCGTGTGTCTACAAAGACTCGACTTTGGTCTTGGAACCAATCCCTGCTGGCCATCGAGCAAATTGTCAATAGCAAGCTGTTTAGGAGAGGTATCAACAACCTGTTCAGTTCCCACAGCTTCGTAGTTCAAATACAGCATCTGACCGTTTTTCAGGTTCATCGTGCTAATTGGTTCATTCTGCAACTCAATCGCGAACTTGCCGTCTTTGCTGGGATCATCACTAACAGAAAGGGTATTCATATTGATAGGGGGCAGTTTCGAGGCCAATTGATTTAGCACCGATCCAAATTGGCCGGACGAGTCCACATTCAGTCGGAAAAGCCCATCTTTGCACCGAAACCGAAGAATCTGCAATTAGTCGACCAAATCCAAACACTTACCAAAGACATTTGCCACAAAGAAAAAATCAAGGAGATTTGATTTTTTTACGTAATTAATAGGGAAATAAATTATTTGACTATTCACCATTTCTTGTCCTTATGCTCTACATAAGACGAGCGTTCTGTCGCACACCCGTCAGGTCGGCGGACAAGACCGAATTTTATAAACTGCTGGCTAAATCGAAAAGCCGACCTGCGGTCAAGTCGATGACTTTCGAGACAAGAGCGAAAACGGACCCGGATAATCCAGACATAGACAAGATCTTTGGCTTTTCAGGGAAAAACAAGTCCACCAAATCGTCTAGAAGAGACGTGTCTTATAGAAGTATCCAGCGCAACATTGGCGGAGTCATAGTTCCAAAGAAACCCATCGAGCCCGATAATTGTTGTATGAGCGGATGTGTTAATTGTGTCTGGGAGCTGTATTCAGAAGATCTCCAAGAATGGAAAGATATCACCAAACGTGCTGCAGAAGCTCTTATGGCCCAAGGAGACAACATCCAAGAGAAGTGGCCCGCAGACTTCGATCCTCCCCCACCTTACTTGCCGGAAAAGTACTATCCAACCACTTTACAGAAGGAAGCTCACAAATCCGCCACCACCACTGAGGCCGAAATGCCTCTGGGATTACAGGTGTTTGCCAACTTACAGAAGAAGCTTAAAGAGAAGCACGCTCACCATGTTAATTAATCGACTATTTATTTCTCTCTCCCCAACTCATTCCACATCGACTCCATTCTTCTTCAAATACTGCTTTGCCTCATCAATTTCCCCAAGAAGCTCGTGGTACTTGTCCTCTTTGTCCTTGAACGTGTACACTCCGTGGCCCAAAGTGCCCAGAGCAAAACAGCCAAACGAAACCAGCCCCCACCAAGGAACAACTGGCAAGATCTTGGCCCGCACAACCTCGGGAACAGGAATGGCCCCCACAAGCATGGCAAAATAAACAGCAGACGTGATAAACACAGCCAAAACAGTCTCGGTCGCTTTAGTCATGGTGTATACAATTTGAACACTTATTTTATTTTCGAGCGGGCCGAAAACAGGTGGGAGGTGGTCTTTGACGGCTTATGTAATCTAATTAGACAAGTGCCAGGGCGATAGCCAACAGGGCTGCTGCGCCGGCCGAGTGGGCATTGTTGTGGCCTGCGTCTGCTTTGGACGACGAGGACGAGGTTGGTGTGGCTGTTGCAGAGCTGGTGGAGGACGCGGACGAAGGCAGAGCAGTGCTCAATTGGGCGTTGATGGTGTTTGTGGACCCAACGGTGAACACTGCGTCGGTGATCTCGTTGCCGTCGGAGTCGTAGATGGTGTAATTAGAGGCACGCACCTCAATATCGATGATGGCTCCAATATTTGTACCGTTGACTCCGTAGAGAATGAGATCCTCGACTCCGTCGGGAGCGTCTGGAAGGTCAAAGTCCACGTCGAACGACGACGAGAGCGCCTGGATGGCATCCTTATCGCACTCGATAATCTCTGCCTCCGGCACGTCGTCGGACGAGATGGTTGGAATGTCGATCTCCGCGTACTGTTTCTTGAGATTGTCGAAATCTGTCTCCATGGTTAAGGATCCGTCCGAATCAATGGAAACAAGACCGTAGGTGTTGGACTCCATCGAATACTCGTACACCAGACCTCCACTCATGGTGTTGATCAGGCCGGAGTAGACTCCCTCGCTGACCTCATCGAAGGTTCTAGGACTGACGGCATTGCATCCGTATTCACTGAAGAAAACTGGAATGGTGGCATTGGACAAGGTGGAGTTTAGCACGTCGTATCCGGAGGAAGTCCAGTCACTTTGGCCCGAACACCATTGGTACGAGTTGATTCCAAAGAAGTCCGACTTGGAATAGTCGTTCTCTTGTCCGTCGATGTAACAAGAAAGATATTCAAGAGTCACCTCGCGCAAGTTGTCGTCCAGCACTTCTGCTGCAGAATAGCCGACCGGGATTGTTCTGTTGGCGTTGTATTCAATGTACCGTTTCATGTCTCTTTGAACGGCACGAAGGTATTTTGGATCCAGTCCTGCAGATTCGGAATCGTTGATAACTTCGTTTCCACTGAAGAATCCAATAAAGTTTGGATAGTTTTTGAAAGCATCAATCATTTTGAAAACACGCTCCATGTAGTTGTACGTGTAGGTGGAGGCCGGGTCGTATCTGTTGAGCGATTCTCCGTAGAGGGGAGAGTTGACGTCCAACAGAACGTATATTCCGGCCGCGTTCAAGATGGACATACACTCATCGTGGTTGAGGTCCGGGTTCAGAGTGTACACTCTGATGACGTTGAAGTTGCTGCCGAGTTGCTGGAACACGTACGCGTCCCTGTAGCAGGCCTCGACGTCCGAGAGCACGTCGGTGGGGTTTGAATCCTGGTATCCTGAGGATCCTCCTGGTTGATAGTCGATTCCCGTGAGGAAGAACACTTCGCCAGGATCTTTGGCGCTGACGGCAGGCTTGATTAAACGGTTACCCTGGACTTCCAAGGGGATCATGGCGTGAGCCAGAGAGACAAGTGAAACGAAAAGAGCGAATTTCATAGTGAGTGAACGAGTGAGTGGAATGTTTGTTTGGATTAGAAAACGTTGAAATTTAAAATTCTGGTGTGGGGGTGATGCAGCACATGGGAGCGGTGGATTGGTGGCGGTAGCCTGAAGCAATAGAACCGCGTCATTGGAGCCACCAAATACACTGCACACACTACCCGCGCTCTTTGTCACCACTCACGCCCTTGTCGCCGTTCTCGCTCTTGACCCGGCCCTTACCCACAACACGAAATTTTGTCGCATCACGACATCAACTCAGCAACGAGAAAAATCCCTTGTACGCCACGTCCGCGTCCCACAACAGCTCCTCCAGATCCGTTTGGCCAATCATCTCGCCCAGTTTCAGTCCGTTCAGCTTGATCAGCCACTCCACAAGCTTCGAGCGGCCCTCAAACTCCCCCACAACCTTGTTGGTGCTGGTCAAAATGTCACTCAGCAACGGATGCAGTTGCTCCTTCGTGTTGTACTCCAGCTTGATAGCGTCCATGAACGTGATGAACGACCCAGTCGCCTCCGCAATCGCCTTGCCCTTCGAGCTCGTGTCCGAAGACACCGTCGAGGCCTGTGTGGCGGGTAACCCCAGCTGGAGTCGCTTCACCGCCAGAGGGCAATCCAACTGGTATTTGGCTACAAAGTGGTCGAGATCCTCAAACTCGCCGCGGACCTGATCGTCCTTCAAGATCAGGTTGTACTGGTTGATCAGCCGTATGGTGGTGTTGGTGTAGTAATCCTCATTGTTGTGAAACCTGTCACGAACAAAGGACTTCTCCAAAACATTGATGGCAACTATTATCGAATACAGCTCGGCAATTGAGTCGTACTGATCGCGCTGCTTGTTGGACTCATACAGCGGGATCTCCTGGTCCAGCGACTGAGAAGCACGGCCAATCAGACTCTGCGAAACTGCACTCGAGATCGCCGGGGCGTACGGAGGGTAATTCATTGCCAGCTGGGAAGAAAATCAGCACAGCCAGCCCTTGGCATCTCGAGGCCCGGTGGCAGGTGTTGCGCTGCAAATCTCTAATTTGGCTCGCAGCGAAGGACGCATGCACGAAAACATATTTCTTATTTCGGAAGCATAATTACGACGATTTTTCCAAAGGGATTTTTGACTGTTGTTTGTATCCATGGTGAATCTTTCCAAGCTTGCCCGTGTGGCTCTATGCCTCGGGCGTTTGGTGTTAAGTGCCGGAATAGATGCCACAAGTCAAGCGGTTACGGTTACGGCTGCTCCCGACTGTGTGCCGACTCCGTATATGGCATTACAAACAAGTTATAAAGACGATGGAATTCATTATGCCTGGGGGATATTCATGCCTTCGAAAGTCGGGTTATACACCTTTAAGATGTCTCCGGGCGATAACTGGGACTTCGACATAACTTCGTTGGGAACAGGGCTCGATTTTGATGGCCAAGAACTTGTTTTCAATTTTCAAGATGTGAATATCGAGCTTGGAATCTGTTTGAGCAACTTGTTACAGTCCAACGTGGGGCTAGAAGTGGGCTTCATTCCTAAAGACAATTTCGCAAGCTACTATTCTGCCCACGCAACGGTGTATACAACTTTTGGAGGCGTTATCGAGCTGTCTGCCGAGGTGTACATAGTTCCTAGTGGAGGCGAATTTAGCTCGGTGGAGTGGGGCACAACGGTCAGCTCGAGCAGCGCGGTGGAGAGCAGCTCAACGGAGATCTCCAGTGCGATCGAGAGCAGCTCAACAGCTAGCTCTAGCATCCCCCCACTGAGCAGCTCAACGGAGATCTCCAGCGCGGTCGAGAGCAGCTCAACAGCTAGCTCTAGCATCCCCCCACTGAGCAGCTCGGTCTCCAGCCACAGCGTGGTCGAGAGCAGCTCAACGACTAGCTCTAGCATCCCCCCACTGAGCAGTTCGGTCTCCAGCTCCGGCATGGCTCAGGTGACTACGCCACAAAGTACTTTTGTGGAGGCCTCCAGCGCGGTCAAGAGCAGCTCAACGGCCAGCATCCCCCCACTGAGCAGCTCCAAGGAGAACAGAGTTTCCAGCGCGGTCAAGAGCAGCTCGACGATCAGCTCTAGCATCCCCCCACCAAGTAGCTCGAGCACATCATCTGCCTCCCTACCAACCACCTCAACCTTGAGTTCTACCGTGAAGTCCAGTCTTGTCGCGGTCGCCAGCTCAATTTCCAGCATAAGTTCCAGCACTAGAGCTTCATCTTCCATTCCACATAGCAGCCTGGCTTCCTCTGGCTCATCGTCCATCACATATCCACCATCATCGTTATCTTCTTCATTGCCTTCCACGCTACCATCCACGGTGATACCAGAGCTCGACATTGTTGCGTACCAAAGCAACCAAACTGGGTATGGAATTTTTGATATACGAGTCCCTTCAGAGTTCGCACCGTTTGGACTTTCAGGAGAGAAAAGCAATAATTGGGTCTTTGTGCAGGACATCGCCTTTAGTCTCGACGGCACCCTTGTTAATCAGTCGCTCTACGAAAGCTATTACAACGCCAGCAGCTTTGACTTGGAATACCCGCACACTGCAACGTCTGGAATGACCTTTGATATTGAGTTTGCCATCATGCCGCAACAGGAAGCCCTTGCCAAACGTGACGATCCTACCTACCCTGCCACTTTCACGTTTATAGCCTCTGGAACCACGGTGTTGATCACCACCACGCTGCCACTGAGTCCAATCCTCTCCACTGGGGTCGCCACTTCGCAGTCCGTTTCGGTCGAGATTGTCACGTCGCTGCCTACTTCGTCTGTGGAAGCTTCAGAGTCCATCACCACCCTGGCAACGAGTTCCATCACCATCCCGGTTACCACCCCGGCAACCACCCTGACAACGAGTTCCACCACCACCCCGGTTACCACCCCGGTTACCACCCCGGCAACCACCCCGGTTACCACCCCGGCAACCACCCCGGTTACCCCAGCAACCACTCCGGCAACTACACCCGACGCCACTTCGGACGTCGCTCCTGTTGCCTCGCCCCTACCTACCGAGGAGCCAACGTACGTCATCTCGTACACTGGGGACACCGTCTATATCATGTTCAACGTGCCTGCCAGCATCATGGAGCGGGGATCTATAACCTACTCCACTTCGAACGAAGTCAACTTCGACATCATCTCTTCTGGGTCCAACTCGTTTGGACAAACCGACCAGGCTGTGTCGTTCGAAATCGTTGGACAGGAGATTGACAACACGCAACCGGGTTCTTTCGATATCACAATCTCGCTCAGCATCGAGGGATTATCGAAAAGAGCAGACATGAGTTGGGCTTACAAAATTAAAGTGAACCCGACATCGCCTTCGTTGGGGGATCTGACGGACGGCTCTGGCCAGGTGACTACGGCTGTGACTAGCGTCGGTACTGATGGCCAAGTGGTGACTTATACAACGGTGATTGACGAGACGGCTACGATGACAAAATTCGGTGCTCTTCCTGCTGCAACAACCACAGCGGCCGCCGATAGCAACAAGGGAACGAGTGGGGATTCAGCTGGATCGGATGACTCGGACGATTCAAGTGATTCAAGTAGTTCAGGTGATTCGGGTTCAAGTGACTCGAGTGATTCTAGTGATGCTTCTGACGACTCGTCAAACAAATCGTCGGATAGCTCATCAGATAGCTCATCAGATAGCTCATCAGATAGTTCATCAGATAGCTCATCGAGTGACTCTTCGGATACTTCAGGCAGTGCATCAAGCAATGCATCTGATGACTCGTCAGACAGCTCATCAGACAGCTCGTCAGACAGCTCGTCAGACAGCTCGTCAGACAGCTCATCCGATAGCTCATCCGATAGCTCATCGAGTTCATCCGATAATTCATCCGATGACTCATCAGACAGCACATCAGACAGCACATCAGACAAATCCTCAGGCAGCTCATCAGGAAGTTCCTCGGACAGCTCATCAGACAGCTCATCAGACAGCTCCTCGGACAGCTCCTCGGGTAGCTCATCAGATAACGCTTCAGATAACGCTTCAGTCAGCGCGTCTGACGACCCATCTGAAAGCTCCTCCAATAATTCCTCCACCAAATCTTCTGACAGCTCCTCGAAAAACTCATCTGACGATGACTCCTCCGACAGCACCTCCGCGAGCGCCTCGGATGACTCCTCTGATAACTCTTCTGTTGGTTCGTCCAACAAATCCGACGAAGCTTCGCACTCCACCGCTGCCACCCGTGCGAATGCAGCCACTACAGCTACAAAAGACGCAGACAATGCACAATCGACCGGAGACGCAGCAGATAGAACTAACACCCCCACCGAGAAAACCGCCACTTCTACCGAGAAAGATGACACCTCTACCGAGAAAGATGACACCTCTACCAAGAAAACCGCCACTACTACCGAGAAAGATGCCACGACAGCCAAGCACACCTCCACTACTAAAGATTCTACCACCAAAGCTACTGCCACCACTATCAAAACCATCAGCTCCTCCACTTACACCCCATCTAGGACGACATCTTCCAGTTCAAAAGGTGCAGGCTCTGTCAGCACACCATCTACAATCCTCGGAGCACTCTCCTTGGTCCTATACTTCTTCATCTAACTGTTTTAATACCCAGCGCAATTTATTTGTTATGCCATTCTAAATGCCGTCGTAAATCGTAATCCCTTTTGAACCCTCGCCCGCATAAATCGCACAATATTGTGCGCTCGTTCACATTACCAACAACGAGATCCATAACTGATCCAATCCCAGCTCTCTTGATCTTCTTGTTGAATGTCTTGGTAGTTTTAGACACGGCTACCTCAGAATCAGCGTCGACCGGCGCGTCGACTGGCGCTTCTTCGACAGCGTGGCCGTGGACTTTCATATGGTTTGCCAGTCCTGTAGGGCCTGCACACCGTTTCCCGCACAATTCACACTCCAATTTGGTGTGTTCAGTCTTGATGTGCGCTTGTAATGCCGACCACACTTTGAAAGCTTTAAAGCACCCAGGATACTCGCAGATTAATTTAGCTGTATCGCTATGCTGTTTCTCCATATGATCTGCCAATCTTGTCGGTCGACTGAAGCTTTTACCACATTCTTTACACATCAATCGTTCGGCATTGTGGACAGAGTTGATGTGTGCCTTCAAGGATTGATGTTTATAGAACGCTTCAGGACATTGAGGACATTGAAACGACTTGAAATGTGTCTTTTCGTGGCGTCGAAGATGTTGAGTCGAGTTGACTCCCTTCCCGCATATGGAACAATGAAAAGGCTTCTCGTCGTCAGTGGTGTGTTTAAGCATATGTCGTTGCAAATGGTCTTTTCTTATAAATGATTCGGTGCAGATATTGCATTGATAAGGTCGTTCATTGGTATGCGAACGGATATGCTGTTGCAATAACGACGGCTTGGCATAGCTTTTTCCACATTCAAACGGGCAAGAGTACTTCTTCGCTCGAAGAAGCTCGAGATTGGCAGGAAAGCTGTCCTGCCCGAGAGTTTGAGATTGCATATCAAATTTTCTCGTTACCCGGAACTTTTTCAAATTTTTTTGTTTTCAGCATGGCCGAGTACGAAGACGAAGGATACAACAAGATGGATGATTTCGAGGACCAGGTCGAGCTGAGTGAGGAGGAGAGGTTCAGTGATGAGGAGGAGGATTTAATGGAGACCGAAGACGGGAAAACCATAGTGAAGGGCGGGTTTGGGTCGAACGACGCAGAGTATGCGAACGGGAACGGCCATAGAAAGACGAAAAACCTTGCTATTCCAAAAGATCAACGCACAACAACGCCATATATGACCAAGTACGAACGGGCCAGAATATTGGGGACTAGAGCTTTGCAGATCTCCATGAATGCTCCAGTGTTGGTGGACATTGAAGGAGAGACCGATCCATTACAAATTGCTCTGAAAGAGCTATCTCAAAGAAAAATTCCTCTTGTGATTAGAAGATACTTGCCTGATGGTTCTTATGAAGATTGGAGCGTTGACGAGCTGATCATTGACCAGTGAGTTTAATTTTGCGACACCGTGTTGATAAATTGGTCCGAGTCGAACACAGACTCGCCGCTTAGAGCGTTGGTCTTGGTGAAAGTTTGCAATATCTGGGCCAATTGCGTTTGGTCCAATTTAGCGTCCGGGTCGGAGTCTCCAGCAGCAGTGACGCTAGCTGCGAGCTCGTCAATAGAGTCCTTTTTAAACGAGTCGAACGCTTGCTGTAATTGCGACTTGTCTGCAAATCTGCCGTAAGTGTTGCCCATCAGCTTCAAAAACGAGTTGAACACCAATCCCTGCGACCCGATCATCTTGTCCGTATCGACATCCGCCTCGAGCCCCAGACTCGAGTATGTATTCTTTAAATCAGCAACACTAATCACTCCATCATGATCCTGGTCGATCACGTCAAAAATCGCCTTATATTGTTGTAGTTGTTCTTGCGACAACGCGCCTATGTAATTATCCATGTAAACAAAGACAAGGTAAAAAAGTTGATAATTACGAAAAATTAAGAAAAATTTCTCCATGTCGGTTTCCAGTTTCTTGAAAGATGCTCGACAGTCTTTCAAGCAGGATGATCCTCATTACGTGATTTATTGCTGCGACAAAATTCTGGACGATCTAGACAAAACCAACTACATGGCGTTGATATTTAAAGGCAAGGCCTTGCACATGTTGAAGGATGATTCAAAGGCCTATGATTGTTATTTGAAAGCATCGGCCATTCAGCCGGAGGAATTGTTGGCATGGAAAGGGCTGTTGGAATTACAAAAGGATAGCGATGATTATAAGCGATTTTTTGAGGTGATGACCGGTTATGCGCGATGTTTGCTTGATCGTAATGAAAATCCAGTTGAAATAGTCACACAGGTGCGTGAATACTTGAAGCGATTCAAACGCAAAATCCCCGAACTTCAGGAATATTATCTTCGTCAGGTGATTCCCGGATCTGAATTTGGTGAGTTGATGGGTCAAATGTTTGAAAAGCCAGAATTGGCACTTTATCAATTGATCAACATTGTTAAGCAGAAACAAGAGGCCCATATCAAAGCCCAAATGTTCAAAAACAAACTCACCGGAATCTCCAACATGTCGGACAAAAGCCTTGTCTTATATAACAAAATCATTCTGTCCAGCTATAAGCAATTCCAATTGACCCAGCTTTGTCAACAATACATAGATGTTTGTTCCGATGACAATTATAGACGCAAAATGGAGGCCGAGCTGTTACAATTGAAATATAACGAAATGAAAGCGAGTCAGGGAGATTCGAAAAAGCAATTATACACGCAAGTTTTCGAAATGGTCCATGGAATGGTGGTTGTCAAAAACCCTTGTCAAATGGCTTGGGATCTGTATTTCGATTGGTTGGACTTGAAATCCATTGATAAAGTCGATTTATTTTTGGTGGCCGATTATATCAAGTTATTTGGAAAAGTCGGGTTGGGAGCCGTTTTATACGCCTTTGTGTTTTCCGAAATATCACCGTTTGACAAAAAACTTGTTTCTGAATACTTGAAACCAGAGAAGAAGTCTAGAAAACGCCAATCCAAAAGAGTCCTCAAAATAAAATCTCAGGAAGAAGAGGAAGAAGATTCCAACTTGCTATCCACCGAACAAACTACAAACACAGACGAATTATCAGTTGCCGATGTCCTGGAGCTCATGATTCAAGGTATCAAGGTTGCTCCAGAATCGTTGCTTGCTCACAGAATTCTCATCACCTACCATTTGCACCTCAAGGAATACGAAAGCTCTCTCAGTTTTGCCAAACAACTAGTCAGTCTTGTTTCCAAAGAGCAGAAAAAGACGCTTTTGGAATTGTCCAACACGAAAAAGGAATCTCTTTTACATCTGGCCACCATCTATACATACTACGAAACTCCACGACATTTCTCGCAAGCTTTAAGACTCTACGATTCGGTTTTGAGCGGGTCTCCAACCGACATCCAAGCAAGAATAGGAAAAGGTCTGATTATGGTGGAGGAGAAAGATTATCAAGCTTCGGCCGATATTCTTGGGAAAGTTCTACAAGACTCTCCAAATCATTTACAAGCCAATTTGGAATACAGTTGGAGTTTGATACAATTAGGTAACTATTCAAATGGACGAGAAAACCTACAAAAAGCATTGAAGCTGATTGATGGAACCGATCCTAACTCGTTGGAAATGCGCGCAACCACTTTATGGAGACTGGCAGAGTCTTATTTGATTCAGATTCGAGCTATGCAGGACCCAGATCCCGAACAGGTGGCGCCATTGGTGAAGGAATCTTTCAGCTTGTTGATTGAAGCATTGAAACAATCGCAATCGTTATCTTCCCCATACAGCTCTCTAGGTTACATCTATCTGGAGTTCTATGACAACAAGACTCGCGCATTGAACTGTTTTTCCAAAGCATTTGAGCTTAATGCCGGAGATATGCTTGCTGCACGCGAATTGTGCAACGATTTCAGCTCCCAAAAGGACTGGGAAATGGTCGAGGTTGTTTGTCAGAGAGTCGTCAATAGTGAACAAGGTCGTCGGGCCATGCTCACCGACGACCAAGATGGTTCGTGGCCTTACAGAATGCTTGGATGTGCCTCTTTGGAACGTCAGGATGACAGCAAGGCTATTGAGTTCTACCAGGACGCCTTGAGAATCAATGGCAATGATATCGACTCCTGGATCGGGTTGGGCGAGGGATACCTTGCTCGCGGTCGTTTGGACGCCGCTTTGAAAGTGTTCAATAAGGCATTAGAGATCGAGCCTGACAATTGGCATGCTACTTATTTCTTGGCCGTCATTTTGGGAGACACTGGAGAATACCAAGACGGAATTTTCCATTTGAAGAACATCGTAACGTCGCGTCCCCAGGAGTTCTGTGTTTTAGCACGTTTGGCTGAAACGTTGATCATGAAAACCGAATATGAGATCAATAACGGTCAAATTGCTCGCTCTTTGGATTCCTGTTCGGAAGCATTAGAGGTCTTAGAAACGTGCACTCAATTGGACTCTTCAGCTCCAAGTGTTTGGAGACTAATGAGTGAGTTTTTGAAACTCGTACTAACTGTCGAATCTCATCTCGATAAGATTGCCTTTTCGAAGTTGCAAGATATATTTGCCAACGCACCAGAGCCTGCAAACATTAAACTTCTTAATGAGATTGGTCAATTGGATCAATACGAATTGTTGAAACAGAGCTCGGATAAGGTGAGACAAGTTGCGTATTATCTCATTGAATGTGGCAGAATTGGACTCTCAATTGCAGGAGAGAAATCTCCTCGTCTTTTGCGCTCATCGTTGGCATATAATCTTGGACTCAGCTACATGATTGCGTATCTTCGATTGGAAGAGAAGCAACTTCAACAGGCATCCATCAAGGCATTCCGTCAAGCTATTGTTCTTGAAAACAACAATCCTGACTACTGGAACTCTCTGGGTATCATCTCTTTAACAGAGAATCCAAAAGTGGCTCAACATTGTTTCATAAAGGCTTCCTCTCTAAGTCCTCGTGATCCGGCTCCTTGGACTCACTTGGCCGTTCTATACATGCACCATGGTGACATGGAGCTGGCCAATCAATGTTTCCTTCGCGTGCAGTCTCTGGAGCCTAGTCAATCACTTTGTTGGACAGGTAGAGCATTAATCGAAGAGGAGATGGGAGATGAAAAAGCCGCATCTCAGCTATTTACACATGCTCACGTGTTGTCCAATGGTAGAAACCCCTTGTCGATGTTGCTTTATGGATTGTCTGTGATGAAAAATCTCATTGGAAGTGAAGAGACTGAACTCAATCTGGATTCAGTTCAAAGGTTGAACGTGGCGAACCTGTCAATACTGAGCTATCTGAAATATTACCCAAAGGACAAATTGGCTTTGAATCTTGCCACATTGATTATTGAACGTGTTCATGATTTCCACACCGGACTTCAATACTCCAAGCAGTTATGCGAAATGCTGGAATCCACCTACCTTGAAGAACAATCGGATGATATGGCCATTTCGTTGGCCATCTCCAAAGCTCAATTGGCAAGAATGTATCTTGGAGCCCAGGAATACGCTCATGCTATCGAAATCTGTGGGGCTAGTATGGACTTATTAGAGTCTGCTCCGGATCTCAGTGATGAGGTGCAAAGAGCCATATTATCATCATTGGCAGTGTTGGGCTTGTCATACTTTTTCCAAGGTGAGTTCGACTCGTCATTGGCCGAATTCAAAAAGATCCTCGACTCTTTCCCAGATTCACAGCGTATTGTGGTACTTATAGCTCAAGTGTTATACGATTACAATACCGAGGAAACTAAGCAAGCAGCTATTGATGAATTGTTCAATTATATTGAAAGTTATGGAAGTTCGTTGTTGGTGGCTCTTACTTTGGCATCAATCTCTTTGGTGGAAGACCTCGAAGAATTCTACCCAGCCATTAGCGATGAGTTGAAGTCACTTTCTTTGAAAGAACGCATCGACGACACTTCCAGTAGCGTTCCCTTCTTCATAGAACAATTGGAACGCAAAATGGAAAATGAAGCCACTCCGATCTGGCAAAGAAACGCATTCATGTTCCCTTCAGATGCAGCAACATGGAAAAAACTCAACAAACACGTGCACTTGAACGTTTGTCTAAACTCCAAGAGTATAGACGCAGCCGAATTGAGTTCGGCTTATCTTGAAAACGGAGAGCTGCGTGCAATCCAAAGAGCCCTTTTGCTAAACCCAAGTAACCCCGACGGATATAGAGCGCTGAAAGGATGCTCATGATGTGCATATAAGTATTAAAACTCTTGATTATTTTTAGCTAGTGTCATATCACTCATTGCAAATAGCAAGTCGTCTTCATCATCTTCGGCAGTCCCAGCAGATGGCCCAGCAGCAGCACGAGAACGTCCGGAAGTGTGCGGAGATGGACCTTGAGGATGGTCTTCGTCATCAGACTCAAACACCTCCTGATCGAACGATCTTAGTTTCAGCATCTCAGGATTGAGAGGTCTTGTACTGCTACTGGTTGAGTTCGTATTCGTAAGCTGCGAGGACCCAGTTAATCTTCGGAGACTGTTTTGAACGGTAGCAACTGCGTTTGCAGAGCCAGGAGACAGGGAGTTTTTGCGCAACATTTGGGCCAAAGTGGAGTTCGAAGGTGACCCTGATGATGCGTGGAACTTTCCATAAGAGATTGATGGGGTAATCATTGCGGCTGGAGCGACTGGCCTCAATGTGTTAGAAGAAGGAGAATAGTTTGAGGAGATCGAATCTCTCCTGGTACGTTCCTGCGAAAATGTCCTTTTGAAGCTCTGTGGTGGCATGGAGTTGAAATTGAAGTTTTGAGATTGTACAGAGGCGACAGCCTGACTTTGAGAGTGATCCAAATTGAAGAAGTCATTTGATTTTTGAAGATTCTTAAAGTTAGCCAGGGAGTCGTCAAAAACAGAGGGTGAGTTGGAAGCAAATCTCAAATCCGGCTTCGAGTCGAGCATCTTCATGAAACTGTCCAAGTTATCATCCATGTATAATGACTCAGTCGGACCGGTTTCAGTAGACGAAATTGAAGGCGATTTGATTCTCGAACGAAAGTTTTGAAGCACTGGATTACTGGTAGGTGTGGTGTTTGCCAGTTGTCCATCAAGACTGTTGTTTCGACTAGATATTGTACGAACACGAGAACCAAAAGAGGATGAAAATCTGCGTGACGTAGAAGGAGCCGGTTGGGCTTGGTCTTGAATGGACTGGCTTTGAACGACCGATCCAATGGATTTGGGCAACGAATCTCTGTTTTGTCTCAACATGGCAACCAGAGATGCACTGGAGTTGTTATGGTTCAAGGTGACAGGTATCGGTTTCGATGTAGAGAAAGAGGAAATGCTTTGACTTCCATGTAGGGCTCCTGGTGGCGGAGACGAGGAAGAGTTAATCGAGCCAACTTTGAATAGCTGGACCGATCTTGTCGATGAGCGTCTTCTCGGAGACTGATCCCGAAGAGGAATTGACTTTTGTAGTTGTCTATTTTCTGCTGGAGAAGAGTTGATATTGTGCCTATCGCTATCATAGCTCTCAGTCTGTGCGACCGGCAACGGGTCGAACATGAAATGAGATGAGAGCAGTTCCTCGTTATCGTTGAGTTTGAAGTTGCAGTTTTTGCGGTATGAGACGGAAAGGGTCAATGCACCTATTGGAGTCAATACTGGCTGCAGTTTTTTCGAGACGGTGTGATCGTCTTGGTCCAAAAGGTTCTTACTCAATCCGATTCTTCCTTTCGAGGTGATTGGTTTAGATCCGTCAAGAATGCGACAAGAAACTTGTATGGAACTTCCCTTGGCTTTGGTGAGTCTATCTCTCAACTTGTGACTAGGAAGCAATCCTGTAAAGAGGAATAAGGAACGAAACAAAACAATGATCTTTTTGTAGAGGACTGGGAACTCGAGCAATTCGTTATCGAAAGTGTTGAGATCAAATTCGACCAGCCATCTTTCTAATACAATTTCGGACTTGCGATTGGTTCGCACAATCACGTCATCAAGTAACAAAGTTTGATTGGCGTTCAACTCTCTTAGATCCAGATATGTTTCGAGAACCAAAGCAGGAATTGATAGTATATCTTTATTTCTCCAAAGAGCAAGCTCTTCGCGGAAGATGTCCTGATTTTGCGTTTCCAAATTGAACCATCTGTTGATTTTCGAAGAGGAGTAACTTCCAGACATGACATCGTGATCCAACTGCGATACCACGGAAGGGAAGCTCATTCTTGATGTCATGATGATATTGGCTGCTTTGGTGAAGAAATTTTGTATGATCTGCGCAAGCTTTTCGGATTGTTTCCCCGAAAGAAGCTTCGAAGGCCGTCTGGTCAAATCGGCGGCCATTTGGGAGGTATAAAAATAGAGGGCAAATGAAAAGAAACCCACTTAATAATAACTAGATTGGACGTGTTTTCGGTAGTAATAAGCTTTGGTTGGTGGATAAACGCAGTTCAATAGAACAAGACAGTTATAGTTATGACAATTGGGATGGATTATAATGAATTGAAAGCAACTTAATCATGTTACTGATAGATAAATAAATAAGTCAAAGATAAAAAAATAAATTACTTTATCGCTCCTTTATTATTTATATGCTATGCTTTTAGGAACTCGAAAACGTCGATTGCCGTTCTTAAACGGCCAAATCTCGTCAACGATCTGCGTTCAAAATTGTAAAATTCATCCAGCTGTTTCAGTTCGGAAGGGAGAAGTAGCTCCTTCTCTCTTCCACGGACATCTTCTCTACTGATTTTGTCTAGCAGGATTTTGTTTTGGGACTTGAAAAGCTCCAATCTTTCCAACACTTCGCCCATGTTGTACATTGCAGACTTCTTGATCATGTCCATGGCTGTTTGTGGTTTGAATCTGAACGCGTAAACAGCACGCATGGCCGACCGGTCCTGCGTTTTGGGGATCTCCTGTAGTTCGATAATGTTCAGGCTGAGAAGCCGACTCAGCACATTGCGCACCACAGTCTCTTTCATGAGGACCAGTTTACTAACGGCCTTTTCGTCCGTCAGCCGCTTGTCTTCGATACAGTTGAGGACTTTTAGAGCGTCGGGTCCCAAAATCGCCTTGACGTATTGTTTGAACACATGCTTGGCCAGAATAGGCGACAGCATCGTGAACGGGACATGAAATTGTCCCGGATCGGTCTCGATCAAAAATGGGAACCTCGCGTCCGCACTCAACAGACGGAGATGATGCATTATGGTGGTCATGATACGTGGATCTGGCGAGCTGGAATCTGCATCCGACTCGTTTTCCGACGATTCGTCTTGGAACTTCTCCAAAACTTGATCCACCTCTATTTTGACCTTTTTCGAGGCCCCTGCAGGACTCTCGATCTTCCGTTTTCGACCAAACTCGACCGACGAGTCGGCAATTGTATTTTTCAGAGACTCCACAGAAATGCCAAACTTGGCCCCGTTTCTCACCACTTCATTATAAACGTCGTTGACACTGACGTTCATCCCGCGTTGCTGGTCGCGCAACTCGCACCGTCCACGAATCTCGTCCACCACATGAAGGTCTAAACCAACCGTCGATTGGCCCACGCTAGACAAAAAGGTCTCCAGTTCAACCTCTGTATTGACAACCTCGGACGAGTTGGACTCCACGCGATTCAAAATCAAAGCATACAACTTGGCAGAAACATCACCAACTCTATGTCTCGCTTCCGACGCAAAATGTAAAGACCGCACCCGTTTCAAATATCTATCCAAATTGAACATCAAGGGGGTGTCCGGATTCACTCGTTGGAACATCGTATCACCCTCTTTCAAAAACAGACTCGTTCTAAACTTGTCTTCGCTCATCACCTGTTGATATCTTTTCCGAGTCTCCTCTTTGACCACTTGCAGCTTCTTGGACTGCGAAACCACCTTTCCTCGGTTCTCAGAATTGAATATTGCAATCTGCTTCTGATAAATCTCATAAAATACATCAAATTTGCTCTGCATACAGACTTCATCAACAGGAATCAGCCATTTTTCAAGAACAAGAATTGAAAACGCTTTCTCTATCTCCAAAGGCTCATCAACAGTCTTGACATACTCTCCAGAAGACATGTGTCCGTTCACAAGAACATGTTGCACAATGGCAGCATGAAGTTCACCATAGTCGCGGTGAATATCATTAATAATGGCACTGGAATAGAGAAATTTGTAACATCCATTAAGACACCAAGAATAGTAAACTTGAGACTTCTCAGTGATGAAATTGGTCTCCTGATAATAAACAGCACATCCAAGTTGCAACAGCGTAACCATCACTTTTTTAAGAGCAGAGAGCTTCATATTGGTGTACCGTTGTAATTGTGCCATAGTCAAACGCTTGTGATCCAGCATAATTCCAAACACATAGGCCCCCTGCTCTCCGATAAATAGCTTCAAAAGAGACGTAAACAAAAAAGACTCAGGAGACTTGGTCTTCATCGTGATCGGAAGCTCCGTTGGTGCCCCTTTTGGAGCGGCCATGTTGTCGATCTGGAGAAAATTTTCTACACCACTGGCACATATCCCACTGATGACATAATCAGAAAATAAAACCATCCGAGACCAACGGTAGTGGTGCACGGATGTGGGATATCTGTGCGTGAGATGAAGCTGTCCAATCACAGGCCCATAATTTCTAAAACTTTTCAGAGCAGGAGATTGATGTGGCTATGGGTTTGAATGGGTGCTGATGGAGTTGAGAGATGGATGAGGGATGGTGTATGGTATTTCTGGTTTTGAGAAAGCGCTGACAAGCTGTGAAAAATCCCCGGCATGGCTTTAATTTCTCCCGTGTTTTCGTGCCCCCGTGGTGGAGCCAAAAAAAAAAACCCGGTGAACCCCCCGTCCACCGGGCGTCCACGGCGACCAATTAGCTGGAAATTATAACAAATAAAAAAGTTTTCAAATACACAGGCTTACAATGTTTGCAAGAACGTCGATCAGATCTTTCTCCAGCACCGTGCCAAAGGCCGTGAAAGTGACCACTGTCGAGGGTACCGGCTCCGGAGTCTCCACCCTCAAGGTGATTGTGAAAAATGCAGGTTCCAAGACAGGTGCTCCAGGATTGGCCCACCTGCTTGCATCTTCTGCTTTCCTCAACACCGAGGCCAGAAGTGGACTCAGACTCAAGAGAGAGTCGGAGCTTTTGGGTGGTGAGTACAAGGCATCTGTCACGAGAGATTCCGTTGTTCTTGAGGCCCAGTTCTTGAAAGAGGCTCTTCCATACTACGTGAACGCTATTGGTGACGTTTTGACAGGAACGCTCTTCAGACCTCACGAGCTGTCCGAGTTGGCTCTTCCATACGCCAAGCACGAGGCTGCTGTCGCCAACACCAGTTCCGAGTTCAAGGCTGTCGAGGCTCTGCACGCCATCACCTTCAGAAAGGGCCTTGGTAAGCCATTGCTCTACGACGGTTCCAAATCATACACATCGGCAGACATTGCCGAATACGCCAAGAGTGTTTTCTTGGACGGTAACGTCGAGATCGTTGCCTCCAACGTTGTCGAGGCCGACCTCGCCAAGTTTGTTGCCGAGTCCTCCTTCTCCAAGTTGCCTGCCGGTGCCACCACCCCTGCCAAGCAGACCTCTGTTCTTGGCCAGGACGCCAGAATCAGACAGGCCGGCCCAACCACTGCTGTGATTGGTGTTCCAGTCTCTGACGCTGCCACTTACTCTCTTCTTGCTGCATACACCAAGGCCTCTGTCTCAGCCAGCTTCACTGCTTCTGTCGACGCCAAGGTGGCCACCTACGACGGTGCCTCCTTGTTCTACGTCACCATCTCCAGCCCATCCGGTGCTGAGGTCGGTGCTCTTGTTACCGAGACCGTTAAGCTTCTCAAGAAAGCCAAGGACCTTACCAAGTACAAGTCTCTGGCTGCCTACAATTCCCAAGTCGCCGGTGCCACCATCGACGTTGCTTCCGCCAAGGACTCTGTTTCTCTTCCAAAGTTCAACTTGGCCGTTGTTGGTGATGTCGATGCTGTTCCATACGCTGACGAACTCTAAGTCAAATAGATTTATTCAAATAGAAGACAGTAATAGGAGCAGAATTTGTATATTTTATGAAAAATTAATTTACCATGTCTTTCCAGCCAATAAACCCTAAACCCTATTTACAGAGCTTGGTAACCAAGCCCGTTGTGGTGAAACTCAAGTTCAACAATATTGAATACCATGGCAAGCTTTTGAGCGTGGACAATTACATGAATTTGTTGCTGGATAAGGACGTGCTGGAGATCGACGGAGACTCTAAAACCGCTTTGGGCGACGAGCTGTTTGTGCGCTGTAACAATGTTCTGTGGATAAGTGAGTTGATCGAGGAGTCATCGACCGAGGGTAAGGATTAGGAAGCGCAGTTGGGGCAATAATGGTCGTCAGGCCCACCGTCAGGACCGCCGTCAGGACCACTTTAATGAATGTATGTTAGAATAGAATTAATCGAGCTCTATAGGATAATCACGAACATGTCAAGACATTTATACTCCACCTGCTAACCGAACACACCGGTCATGAGGGATGGCCCCTTCCGATACTCAACATTGGCTCCGTGACTCAAGTCGTGTTTGTTGCTAAAAAACTAAACCTAAATGTCTTCCTTTGCGTCTAAACTCACCACCGTGATCCATGACTCCGACGACATGGAGATCGAGACTCCTGCCCTTCCTCCTCATATGATAGGACAAGAGCAAGCTTTGAGTTCGGAGCCGATTGCAGCGGTCCAGGAAGACTTGACGGACGCTCAAGAACACGACCCTGCAGAACTAAGACCGGGCTCGTTGCTGCTTTCAGGGGTGGAGGAGCTCAATACCCGGTCGATCAAACTCTATATTGATGGGTTGATCAAGCCCGACCTCACATTTGAAAACCGCGATAAATATGCTAAATTCAACTACACGTTGGAATGGGTCAATGACAAGAGCGTGAACATCGTCTTTGAACAACACGAGGCTGCATTAGAAGCTCTTAAACTTCTCTCGGAAGTTCCTGAAGAGCTGGCTCCTGAACAGGAGCGGTCTGCTGTTGAATATATGAGCAACGACCCTGCGTTTAACGACCAAAATGTGAGATTGACCATTCGTCAAAGTTACTACGGAGATAGAAAGATCAAAGGCGCCAGAAACTACTCAAGATACTACCTAATCCATGGTGAGCCGGAGCCAGTGCAAAGACAGAAAGGATACCGTCAACGGGGAGTGCGTGGTAGAAGAGGTGGAGGAGGACCGGACCTGATTACACGAGAAGAAGTGCCGGAGGAGCGTCCAAGAGCACCACGGGCTCGTAAATACAGAGAGAGACGCGCGCCTCTAGACGACGAAGAGGATCTGTTCCCGGACTTTTTCAAAAATAGAGACAGGTCGCCGTCTAGAATGCAACAATAAAAGTCCGAATTGGACAATGTACTAATATATCAAGAAAATTCACACAGATTTTTTTTTTCCAATCATTTTATATATGGTTGGGATAGGTTTTAGGCTTATTAGACTGTCCATGTCTTCTAAGTCACTCACTAATCCGAGATCGATTCCCAGAACATATTTTCCAAATTCCGTGTTAGATGGATTTGGAAAAGAACCTGAGGAGACATTAGGAGTGTAGAGCTGAGGCGACGAGCGTGCCTGTGCTGGGTGATAGAGCTGAGGCGAAGAGCCGGGCTGCAGAGGGCACTGTCGTAGAGGGTGCTCTCGCACTATCTCTAGTCGGTCTTTTGCACTATCCATGATGTGGCACAGCCAGCATAGATGGCTTCGACTGGTCCGTAATACAATTCATTCAAAAAGTCGAATGTAACTGAACCCTGCGGATGAACACCACAATTGCCGTGTTCTCCCCATCCCCAAGCGTAGACATTGTTACCAGCCACCACCAATCCATGTTCGCTTCCAAAAGCGTATTTCGATCCTTGTAGAGTACCCGGATAGAATTGACCATGTGAGTTATTTCCAATTGATACAATTCCTTCATTGGTTTGTAAATGAACCGAGGACCACATGCAGTTCAGTTTGATCGGGTCGATATTCTTTAATGCTGGACCAATTGAAAATTTGTCTTTACCCTTTAAATGCAGGCGATCTGTTTTGAAAACGGCAAATTCTCTGCACAAGGCCAAATCCTCAATATCCGTCCCTATCAAAGTTGGATGCCACAGAGTTTTGGGTCCCTCCATTAGCTGAAATTTCTTATTATTCCCAAAGCCATAATATGATCCATTTTCAAGTCCAACGACAACATTATGTAGCGAAGAATCTATGCGCACAATTCTTGCCTTTTCTGGTAACACCAATTTTCTGCCTGTACACTTCGTACAGTCCATGCCCAATCCAAGCTCGCCCGATAATCCTTGACCAGAAACATACAGTTCGTCCTGAGTAGTGACCAAGACGGAGAACTCCCAGCCTGCTGTCAAGTCCTTCACATCGAACCCCAAATCCAATTTGGTGAAGTACTTGTACACCTGTTGATCGCCACAAAGCTGGCCAAATTCATTGGAACCACTTCCATAAACCGATCCGTCTTGAAACAAAATTAACGTATGATTTCCCCCACCCACAATCTTTACAGGCTGCAAATCAGGAAGCCCGTCAACTAACTGTAGTACGTCCCAATCCAGGCCGTTTCCAAGCCCCAATTGGTATCCACCGTTGGATCCACAAGCCCATAATTTATATCCCATTGTAATCGACGCGTCGAGAAATTTTTCTCGTTTTGCTCCTTTAAATCGCGTTTAAAACAAGATATATGAGCGACGAAAGCATACTTATAGAGGATCTGCCCATGACCACAGATCGATCTAAGGGGTCCGAAAATTTGCCCATCCAGATACCCGACTCCTCACCAACAAGAGTGCGGTCTCAATCCACGGAGCCTGATTCTTCTCCGGTGCAGATCACTACAAGACTGCCTAGTTTGAGAGAACGGTTTTCGTACTCGCCGGTCACCTCACTGAGTGCCAAACTTTCACAGGAACCTCTGATGCCTCCCAAAGGTGCCTTATCGTCGGACATCCGGCGCAACTTCACCGCGCTGAAAAATAAGTTTCCTCATCTTTCACAGTCTACCGTCTTGTCTGCTTTAAAATCCAAGGGCTCGTTGAGAGAGGCTGCCACGTACTTGAGCTCCCTTCCCCAAGGAGTGACTGTCACCAGAGACTCTGAGGAGATCCCTAAAGGTGTGGCCAAGATCGTTTCGCCTCAAAAAATCGTTCTTTCGTCGTCGTCGCCAGCCAGACCAGAACCCGATCTTTTTTCATCAAAGGTCAAGCTGGACAAAACTGCGTCGATTCTGCAAAGATATGGAGGTGTTCCCGAACAGGGGTCTCCTGTTGCGGTTAAAAAGCGAAAGTTAGTCAGGGGTAGCAAAGACTTCAAACTAGAGAGCGACACAGAAATGGTTGTTCTTGATGACGAAGAGCCCGAAGAAATCGATGACGATAGCATGGAAGAGTCAGAGCCAGAGGAGATAGACGTCGAGTTTGACGGAAAAGTGCTCAACTTCCTCAATACCGGTGACAAACGAGACCTCGTGGACATTTCTGGTGTTCTTCCTTCCGTTGCACAGGCCTTAATAGATGCGCGGCCGTTTAAGAGTCTCGAGGAAGTGGAGAATTTTGTGTTCAACGAAAAGGAATCGACTCCAACCACTTCGAAGAAACGTACGGTCAAAAGGAAACCAGTTGGAGAGAAGATTGTCGAAACCACCGTTCGTAAAATGAGAGGATATGCTGCTGTCGATTCCTTAATCAAAAAGTGCCAAACATACGGAAAGAGTATCACGCAATCGATCCAACAATGGGGTGCAGATGTTCAAAACGATAAGGGGGAACTGGAGATCGTGGAGATCGATGTCAAAAGCGAAGTCAGCGATGTCGAATCCGAAAAAGCCATCTTCTCCAACACCAACTCTCAGAAAAATGAGAGTTACGATGATATGTCAGAGGACGACATTGACGACGATGGAGAGTTTGGAATGAAAATGGCTCGTGCAAACACGCGTCCTCGTGGTCGTCCCCCAAATCCAAAGGTGGGTTACTATAATCATAAACCCAAATTGATGGCCCAGGGATTTGATCTGAAAAATTATCAACTGGTTGGAATGAACTGGCTGAATTTACTCTATCAAAAACGACTTTCATGCATCTTGGCCGATGAAATGGGATTGGGAAAGACCTTACAAGTCATTGCATTCTTGACTTTTCTGAAACAACAGGATTTCCAAGGCCCTCACTTGGTCATTGTTCCATCTTCAACATTAGAAAACTGGCTTCGAGAGTTCCAAAAATTCTCTCCTTCTTTGAAGGTGATTCCATATTACGGTTCGCAGAATGCTAGAACTGAACTTCGAGAGGAGCTGCAAAATTCCAATAATTACGATGTGTTGGTCACCACATATACGCTTGCTACCGGACATAAATACGACCAATCTTTTCTGAGATCAAGGAACTTCAATGTGATTGTTTACGATGAAGGCCATATGTTGAAAAATTCCAATTCGGACCGGTACTCGAAGTTGATGAGATTGGGAGCCAGATTCCGTCTTCTTTTGACAGGAACACCGTTACAAAACAATTTACGAGAACTGATTTCCTTATTGGCATTTATTCTGCCTGGGATATTCAATGAGAAGAAAGCAGATCTTTTAGTTTTGTTTGATCAGAAAGCGTCCACCAAGTCCACTCATCAACGCGAGACAGAAGAAGACGAAGGTGATGAGGATGAGAACTATAATCCTCTTTTGTCCCAACAGGCAATCTCTAATGCTAGAGCAATGATGGCTCCATTCGTGTTGAGAAGAAAAAAAGACCAAGTGATGCAACATCTGCCATCCAAACACCATTTCATCGAATACTGCGAGTTGACTGAATATCAGCGAACTGTGTATCAGCAAGAGGTCACAAAAGCTCGCGAGTCTAAAGCGGAAAGAGATAGAAGAAAGCTGATGAGCGCTGAAGAACTGAAAAAACTGGGTAAGCCTTCTGTTTCTCTATCTGCGACAAATGTGGTGATGCAACTCCGAAAGGCAGCCCTTCATCCACTTTTGTTCCGAACCCATTACCCCGACACTAAGCTCAGAAAGATGTCCAAAGACATTATGAAAAGCGATGACTATTGCGATGCCAATAGAGAGTACATATTTGAGGACATGCAAGTCATGTCTGACTTCGAGCTCAACAGACTTTGTCGCACATACTCGAAACAGTTGCTCGGCTTCCAATTGGAAAACGAGACGTTTTACGACAGTGGGAAGGTGAACAAGATGCTGGAGATTATCGACAAAGTGATGGCTAAAGACGAGAAGGTTTTAGTGTTCTCCTTGTTCACCCAGGTCCTTGACATATTGGAGATTGTTTTGAGTCTTCGTCAAATCAAGTTTTTACGTTTGGACGGACAGACAGCAGTTGATGAAAGACAAGGAATAATAGACAAGTTTTATGAGGCACAAGACGTCCCTGTGATGTTGTTGAGCACCAAAGCTGGAGGTTTTGGTATCAATCTTGTTTGTGCAAACAACGTGATCATATTTGATCAGTCTTTCAATCCCCATGATGACAAACAGGCCGAGGATAGAGCTCATAGAGTTGGCCAAGAGAAAGAGGTGAATGTTTACCGAATCATTTGCAAAGATACCATCGAGGAAAACATATTACAGCTAGCACAGAACAAGCTACAATTAGACGATTCGATGATGTCCAACGATGAGGACAAAATTGCCAAGACTGTTGAGAATATGCTATTTAGTTGATGTGTATAGATGATCAACCGAGTAGACAATACCAGAGTTGTTATTTTTATCTTCTATCTAGGAAGAGTACTGAACTTCTATACCGTAATCTAAAGGTTTCATTTGATCTTTGTAGTTGAGTTTTGCTCCAGCAGACAATAACCAGTATTTGAATCGTCCTTCCCAGAGAAGACTGAGTTGCTTTTTGGCTATGGAGGTGGAACATTTGAGGCTGGATGCGAATGTTGACTTTTGATGGCTATCAACGAAAAGGTTTGATGGTTTTATTGCTTTTTGAAAGTCTTGAACAATTTGTTCTTGTTGTTGCTGGTTATGCTTATTGGAGTCCTCGTTGAATCTCCAGATATGACACCCGAAAGATAGATCGCTTTCGTAAGAATAAATGTTGAAATTGTACTTGGAAATGAAAGATGAAAGGATGCTTGTTTTGACAGCATAGGACGACTCGATTGATCCCAATAGTGGGTTGATTACCATAGTCATGGTCAAGGGCTTTCCAGAAGCAATATAGGTTGAGTATCGAAGTCCTGTTGACAGGCCGGGAGCCAACGATTGGGCAGCAAACCATAACTCTCCACCAAGACAGAGAAGCGACGAATCGGTGTTGGAGATGTTGTAAAGACATCGCAGTCCGAACAAAGACTGATTGGTTGAATAAATTAGATCTTGGGCGGATTTGGCTGTTTGACGTTGGTAGCACAGGTTGATGATGGATGTGGTATTTGTCATTTTATTGAATTTCGGAGTGTTCATGAACTTTATTTGGAGTTGTGACGTATCAGAAAGACGCTTGATCAACATTCCTTCCAAAAATTGCGATGGTACATAGAATTTGCCGTATAACAGTAATGGTCGTTCTTGAACTTTGACATTCGAGGGAGGTGTCAACATTTTGTAACCTTCGAAAACTGTTTGCAAAGGGACCGAACCTGTGTCATGATACGTTGGTTTTAGATCAATTGAGCTATAAAGATAGGAAAGCGAACCGGCGAGGTCTCCCAATTGAGACAGAGTGAAAGAGCTGTAGTTGAATTCCGTGTTTTTCGATGATACGGTCAGTCGGAATCCAGAAGGAATGCCGAAATCCAGTATTTGTTTAGAGGTGGCCAGCAAAGTTTCATAGGAATTGTCCGGATTCCATAGAGTGCTTGTGTAGAAACATTTCTGTATATATTCCATGTAACTAAGCATTTATTACAAATGAGGGAAAAATTAAATTTTTTTTCATATATTTATTTGATGTCTAAATCGTCACAAGACTACCAGTGGTCTGGTGATATCGATGCGTTAGAGTCGCGTCAGGCGTCGCCAGTGTCTCCTATATCATCGCCACCAACATCGCCACCATCGTCGCCTCCGTTATTGGCCCAAATTCGCGAAAAGGAAGACGATGTTGCCTTCTCTTCAGATTCTGACGTGTGGTCTCTGGGCTCGGAGCGAGACCCTGGGCCTCCTGGACTGTTGATGGTCTCTTCAGACTCGTATTTCTCACAACATAGAGAGTCTTTTGGAGAGATTCGCGGCCGTGGACTGGATACACCGTTCAAAAAGGGGCGACGGCCCAGCGACGTGTCGATCAAGTCAGATTACACCAATTACACCGAAAGTGACAACGAATATACAAAAACCCCCATCCGCACAGGACGCCGTCGCAGTACCACTCCGCAAAAGAAACGCCACAGCTCTTCGCGCTCTCGAATCAGAGACTCTGGTTCTGATTCTGGCACGGGCTCTGAAATCTCCCAGACTGCCAAAATCTTTAAGAACCTATTAATTTTGGAAGAGTCTCTCCGGCAGCAAAATGCTGAACAGAAGCGGCTCCGGCGCAAATATCTCTTCTTCCTGATGTCAATGACCCTTGTGCTGGTTTTCACAGGGCATCGTCTTCTTTTCAACGTCGATTCTGGATACATTCGTCTGGCTACGCAAGTGGTATTTATGATCGATGCTATGACCTTAATACTTTTCTATCTTTCTGGCGAATACTACAGAACGATAGCCAGGCCAAGAAAGTTTGTTGTCATCACAAACAAAGGTCTACGACAATTGAGCATTCGTTTGGTTAAAGTTCGAATTGGTTTCAGCGAGGCTGGAATGGAGGCTATCAAAATGAGCTTTCTTTTCCCCGTTCGCACGTTCAAAACGCTTCTAGCACAAATCTTCCGTCTTGTTCATTTATCGTTCATCGATAAGATGTGCAGCTGGTTAATGGAGTTCGAGATCAAATTGGCCACCTCCAACTCTGCTGTGACAGATGTCAAATTGGTGCTCAATCCGCGCGTGTTCAGCACCGACATTAGGGAACAATGGGAACTGTACAGAAACGAGTTCTGGAACAAAGAAACCATGAGACGACGCAAATTGATGGGCAAAGACAGGAAGACTAAATAGTCGTACCTTTATACTAATCTGAACGAACAACTAACTAAAAAAAAAACATTTAAAAGATCCCCCAGAATGCCACGGCCGCCAAACAGTTGGGTATGGCAGCATTTCCGACAAATTGCCAACGACGGTAGATTTTCGACGGTTCAATGTTTGCATTGCGAAAAGGCGTTCAAGTATTCGAGCAGAAATGGACCCACCAACTTGGCTCGGCATATCATCAAGTCCCATCAATTGGGCCAGCCAGATTCGGCCATAACGCGCAGGCCTTTCCGCATGGCTTCTGGCGACTCAGACAAGGGTAAAAGAAGGCCAGACGGGAGCGACTCGCCGTCGCAAATGAAATCAACCAGTTCAGAATCAACAAGCACTGCCCCCCAAGATCGAACAAACTCATTAGACATCTCCATCTCCACCTCGGCAGAATTAGAAGGGTCCGGGTATCATGGCGATGGGTCCCTATTACAACCAAACGGCATGATCTCTTCCAACACCGACAACGCTTCCAATAACAGATCTACATCGTCCTTGTCTTCCAATGGCCAAAACGGCTCGCTCAACCACCATGAGTACGCCGACCCGATATCCAGATCGATCGCCGTGCAAACGCCACTATACCGGATCGATCTAGCAAACAGCCAGTCTCAGCGAAACAATGCCAAACCCGTCGATCAAATACAACCCAACATCTATAACGTGCCGTCGCAGGCTTCGCAACACACATCGCAACAAGCCCAATTGTATCAGCTCCAACACATGCTACAGAACATACTACAATCACAACAATCAATCTACCAGCAGCTCAATCTGCAAGCGCGGGCTTCGGTGCGCATCGAACAGCGACTTGCTCGCTCTCTCAATCAAACACGAGGCACTGGAGTCGAGGAGGAGTACGATCTTGTGCCGTTTGCCAACGGAATGGATCCTTCCAGCAACGAAAGCGGACTGCCACCGCTGGTCAACATCTATGTGCTGTTCAATTGCACCAACTCGGTGTTGGATCAGTATCTTGCTCATTACGAGTTGACCGGCACCAGTTCCTCGGATAGCAGTCGAATGAGTCGACAGGAAAAGATTCTTCGGCTCGGCAAATTCATCGGCTGTTCCACGGTCGAGAAGTACTGGGACAACTTCAGACGCATGAGAGTCAATACCTGAAGAGACACCAGTTTGTATTATATATCTTTGCTTTCAGCACGACTTTTAAAAGGCGAAATAATTATTAATGAAATAATAAATTAGATTACATTTATTATCAACATGAGTGCTCCACAGATGTCTATGCTCCCGCCGCTAGGGATGATGACCGCTCTAGGAATGTTGAATGTTGGTTCAGACAAGGCCACATTCAAGTTTGAGCCATACCTGAGGCGTCAGTATGGGTTTGGTTTGAATCCTGATAGACCCATCTGTGAATTTTGGATCCAGACAGGCAAATGTCCCAACGGTAATGACTGCGAGAACAAACATCCTTCCAAGATCTTCAACAACAAAATAGTGTGTAAATATTGGCTTCGAGGACTTTGCAAGATGGGAGATGATTGCGATTTCTTGCATGAATACAATCTCCAGAAAATGCCAGAGTGCGCCTACTTTTCACAGAATGGAGTTTGTACCCAGGCTCCCGAATGTATCTATCTACATGTGGACCCGCAGTCGAAAATTGCCGAGTGTTTCAATTACTCAAATTTGGGGTATTGTCCAGATGGACCCAAATGTCAGCGAAGACATGTTCGTAAGGTTATGTGTCCGCTATTTTTGACTGGATTCTGTCCTAAAGGTCCAGAATGCGAACTGAGCCATCCTAAGTTCAATCCGGCTATGATTCAAGGACGTTTCAAAATCCGCACCGACGAACAAATCATTGCAGGTCGCAAAGCCAAGTTAGAGCAGCAACAGCGCGAATTGGAAGCATCCAAGTTG
This sequence comes from Ogataea kodamae, assembly GCA_003706165.3. Taxonomy (NCBI): domain Eukaryota; kingdom Fungi; phylum Ascomycota; class Pichiomycetes; order Pichiales; family Pichiaceae; genus Ogataea; species Ogataea kodamae. Next base: position 112,856 of record PPKP03000011.1, read on the forward strand.
CAATCTATCTAGGAAAAGAGAGAATGTTTGGGCATGTTGTACGAACAGTATTGTTTATGGAAAATTGGATCATAGGGAAGATACCACGAGCCGAAAGGTTGTGTTCAAGAACGTAATGAGTCTTTTTGGGTATACAAAGAGTCCATAATAATTTCCAGCTTTCACTGAAAACTCCAGGAGAAGCTCGATTTGGTTCATGTGATGCAATTGTCTGCGAGTCGACTTCAACTAATACTCACCCCTGTATACTTAATCATAGTAAACGACATCAACAATTTAATTATTGAAAATTTAATGAGTAAAGTAGCAGTTAATGAGCTGACAGCGTGGCGACAACAGTAAGCTTTCCAGCCATAGATCGCCAAGCACACATACAAACAATTTTGGCTTGTTATGGTCCCATGAGCTCTACGCTGTACAAACGTCACAGAAAATTACTTTCTATCTATTCTAAGGTTCCTGGCCCTGTTGCGCTCTCCAGGAGTTAAGGCCCATTCAATGTCCTTAAGGTCATCGATATCTTCATCCTCATCTAGTCCCAAAATCATGATGATTTGCGTCACTCTTGTAAATTTGTCACGTAACCTGTAATCAAATTTAGTCACCTCACTGACGATCGAAGAGATGTCCCTCTCGAGTCTGGTTGCTCCCAACTCATTGCATTTCCGTTCCATCAGCCAGACCCTGTTCTCGATCAGTACAGCCAAATTGTTGATCACCAGCTCGATCAAAATCTGGAAATTCTGTCTAGTCATGCTTGTTATATATGGAATGATCAAATGGTTCCATTCCTTAATGAAGTTGAAAATGGAAGCCGAGGCCGTTTCATACGAAACAAGATAGTCTCCCTCTTTCAGTGCGTCGGAAACCATCTTGGTCAACTTGGGCCGGAAATTCTGATTGAAAAGAATGTTTATGTGTTCTTGAACGACGACGTTTGACTTCGAAACAAACGAATCGCCCAAGGTCTTGAGCACCGTCTTGATCCGATTGCGGACCGACGGACTCTCGGACGTTCCTTGCGAGTTGTTCAAATCAACTTCAAGCTGTATCTCCGTAGAAGGGTCTTTTTCCAAAGTCTTGTGCATTTCCAGCAAGTCCTGATCATCGACTATCAGCAAGTTTTCAGACTCGAGTTTGTCAATGAGATTATTAGCTAGCTTGACCAAATAAGTCTGGAACACATTGATCGAGTTGAGAATTATGACAAACTGAGCAAGTCTCTCAGAGGATTCCGAGTCTGCACCGCTCAGATTCATGGCTGCATTCAAAGCAGAAGTAGCACTCTTCATAAACAAACTGCCTGTGTTTATCACCTCTTTGCCCCCAAGAGGGGGAGTACCACTGCGAGGACTCACAATGTTTGAAGAAATGCCATTTTGAGCCAGTGGACTTCCTGATTTGTGCGACGAAGCCGTCAGCAGCTGAGAATTGGCTTTCGGCTGAGAATCCATCAATTTTTTCTTCATGAGGTTCATGAAGTCGTTCTCCAGGATGCGTCGGGTGTTAGAAATCATATTTTTGATGCTGGAAAAGTCTCCAGTTGCAATTGTCTGCAACATGATCACATTCAAAGACATTGTCAAGTCGTCAACCATGGAGGTGACAGGTGGGTCCTCTGGACAAAGCGACAACAGAGTCTGATTAGTTGCAGCTGACCTAGAAACAGCAGTTAGATATTTCAAGCAGAGAGTCAATTGCGGAGACAGAGATGGCATGTTTTCCAAGAAGAAGGCTTTCTCAATGGTACGGCGAATAGCAAAAGTGCATATTTGGTCAAAACTTCTGGTGATCTTATTGCAAACTTTCTCCATAAATGTACTCATTAATAGAGGTTTAGGATATACGACGGTTGACTTTGAATTGGCAGTCAGCGCTTCGTTCCAAGTGACAACAAAAAACTTGCAATACATTGACCAATGATTGAGAATGGTGGACAATTCATCAATCAACCCCGACACATCAGCCAAAGAAATCACCAAATCATTATCTTTCAGCTCTTCATCACCTTGAGGATTACTGAGAATAGAGCCAACTAAAATTGGGTAGCCATAATTGTTGATCTCGGCCAAAATACGATCCAGTCCTTTTGAATCCCAGAAGGTGTCAAATATAAGGTTGCTTTGAAGATCACATTCGGTTTGTATGGCTGTCAAGATTTTGGTTAGAACGAGCTGACCATAATACTTTGAAATAATTCGAGAGTGTTGGTTCACTATTCCAGCAATAGTTTGATATAATTGGAACAATACCTGGGCATACATGCTTGTACGAAGATCGCCCTTCCCGTGCATAGTTCTCAATATGGATCGTGATTGCTCACTTATGATGGTACAAATGAATTTGGAGTAGAAGTCGATTCCAACGTCGCTCTTTCCAATAAGCGGGAATAACTGGAAAAAGTACGTCAGACGCTGAACGTCTTTATTAGCTGCCGCATCATTGAACTCTTTTGAGAAGATATCTGTCAATTCCGAAATCCACGAGTTCAAAAGTACACTTGGCATTTCTGGAAGATCACTGGTTGGAACAATGAATTCAACATATTCGTCATCTATGATACCGGGTGGTAAATCGCGCATCGTATGTATACAAGATGCGGCAGTCAACCAATCCTTTTGTTGAATAGCAGTGCTTGCCTTTTGTATTTCATACTTCAGGACCCGTACGTTTTCGACGTATTCTTTGGTGGTTCGAATCTTGGACTTTTCTGCGTCTAATAAGCGAACCTTCTCCGTGATTTTGGAGCTCAACAACGAGGCATCTTCCAACATCTTCTTCAATGAACGTGAATGATTCAGTGTTGATGAAAGCTCGACTCGACAGATCTCCAAGCCCCTGATTGTAGATCCATGACTAGCGTATTTTTTATTTGCAAATGTGTGCAACATCAAGTCTATGTTTTGTTCATTTTTCTCGATTTGTGACAGTAAGGTCATCAGCTGATGAGACGTTGATGCCTGGCGTATGTTGGTTTCCAAGTCGGCGATGATGTGCTCCATTTGGTCTTTGGAGGGAAGTAATTTAGATGACAAATTGCCCCCGTTAATTTTAACGGCTTCAGCATTCTGAACTTCCCCATTGGGTGAAGCTGTATCCACCGTCTGACCGGAAACTCCCTTCATTACAAAAGCTATCTGCTTCAACTATTGGCAAGCGTTGTAGGGTGATTCCACGTGGAAATGGTTTTTTTTTCGTCGCAAAACGGTTCAGGCTGTGCTACTATATATCGATAAGTATATTATTGTGCAGAAGTTGGAGCAACCAATGTATCGGTGTTCAAGGCTAAGACTTTAACATGAGAAACGAGCAAAGAGGAATTTTAGTGGTAATATGCGGTGTGTTTGTATTGATTTGGACTCAGGCTATGTATAACAGTGGCAAAGTGGAGAAATTTGAGATGATTCGTTTACAGAGCTGGAATATTAGATATGATTCGAAGCCCGACTCTTTGACCATTGAGGATTCTATTAAACAATTGAGTCCCGTCGTTCCAATTGACTCTGAAACTGACTTCTTTGCCGATTATTCGGAAAAACCATGGTCACGGAGGAGAATCGGAATTAAGAATGAAGTCCTGTTCAATAATGTGAGCATCTTTTGTGTTAACGAAGCTTTAAAACGACAAGTCGATGATTTAGCTCAACTACTCAAAATGCCATATATTGGCGTTGGAAGAGATGATGGATTTGAGGTCGGAGAATACCAGGCTATTTTCTATAATCCGCATACAATATCCTTGGTTTCGAACGACACGTTCTGGCTCAGTAAAACACCATTTGTTGCATCTAAATATCCAGGAGCAGGTTCATTCAGATCGGCCACTGTTTGTCATTTTTCAACGGTATCATCCAGAAAAGAATTTGTCATTATCAATTTCCATCTAGATGATCAATCTGATGATCAAAGACGTTTGGGAGCTGCTTTAGTCAAATATCGAGCAAGTTATGAAGAGCAAACACACAAATGTCCTGTTTTCATTGTTGGAGACTTCAATTCTCAAGTGACAGGCTCTACCAGTGGAGCATACAACATTACCACCGGGTTACTCGACTACGACTATTCCTCTATCAATTCCGAATTCTTCAACAGATACACGCATTCCTTGAAAGAGTCTACATTCTTGGATATTCTAGAGTACACAGATCCGCAGAATCGATTAGGCCATCTTGCTACCTTTACCGGATTTCGTCCAGATTCAAAGACATACACCCGTATTGACTTCCAGTTCGGATCCAATACGTCCAATTGGTCCCCCCTTAGATACAAAGTAGCAACTTCATGGTCTGACGATTCATTCTACCTGTCTGACCATCGTCCCGTAATTAGCGATTTACTTTTAAAATGATATATTTTTAGTGCTATATTTTTGTGTATTATTGTTTGCTATGAAATTTCCATTCAAGGCGCGGTAGCAATTTCAATTTGTCTTTCAAAGTTTAATAATACTTCAACTCCACCATGTTTTCAAAATGGCTTAGAACCGCTCCATCAGTGTCAAGACTAGTTGCAGGACATACACCACGTACAAGACTCATGTCCTCACAAATTGCCAGGCCGCTGAAAGCCTCAATGGCCCCTAAATTGGGCATTTCTCTCGGACTCATATCTGTTTCTGGTTTCTGGTACCTTAATAACCAACTCAAAAACGATGTGGCTTACGCAAACCAAAAAACTTTGCAATTGGAAAAGGCTGCTCAAGATGCCATTCAGGCCCCTAAATATGACCAATCGTTCGAGGGAAAGCTCAATTACCAAGAGCTGTCGATCGGATCAATGTGCGGTCTAATCTGTGGTATGGTTGTGGGAAAATTGAGCTCCGTATTCATGTTTGTATCGTTGAGCTTTTATCTGGGTGTTCAGTTCCTCAACTCCCGGGGAATTATCTCTGTTCCTTGGACGAGATACATTAAAATGGGAACTCAGCTGATCGACGTGAGACAGATGGTTTTTGAAAGACCTAGTTTCAATATCACCTTCTTGCTCACCTTTATTCTGGCAGCATATTATATATAATCACTTCTTCAAAATCGTGATAACATCTTCGTCTTCCAACTCGTGACTGAGACCAACGTATTGAGGCTGATGTTTGACACTGGTTCCGAAAACCAACGCAGTACGGAAGTCATCCACTAAAGACTTGTGAATCTTGTTACAAAAGTCTTCAACGGTACATTTGCCCGATCGAAGCACAACAGGATCGTTGAAGTCAGGCAACTTACCCTTGGGCTTGGTATAGACTCGCACCAGATTCAAACGGTCCCACATCATGTCCAACAGCTCGTCCAAATTCCACCCATTTCCAGAGGAAATTGGCACAGCGTTCGGAATTCTGTAGAGAAGATCCAGCTCTTCAATCGAGAAAGAGTCGATTTTGTTCAGAACATATATCGCAGGAATATATCTTCTATTCTTGGCCTCGATGACATCAATCAAGTCATCAACAGTAGCATCGCAGCGGAATTGCACATCACAAGAGTTCATCCTGTACTCCTGCAAAACAGCCTTGACCTCGTCGTGATCAATCTTGGTCAAAGCCACAGTACTGGTAATGTTGATACCTCCCTTTTCCTTTTTCTTGATCAAAATATCAGGAGGAGTTTGGTTTAACCGAATACCAAATCCTTCCAACTCGCTCTCGATGATCTTTTTATGATTCAAAGGCTTGTTCACGTCCAAGACAATGAAAATGAGGTCACAAGACCGCGCCACCGCAATAACTTGTTTACCTCTACCTCTTCCGTCTTTGGCACCCTCAATAATACCCGGTAAATCCAACATTTGAATCTTGGCACCTTTGTATCTAATGACACCGGGAACAGTAGTGAGCGTTGTGAATTCATAAGCGGCAGCCTCCGAATGTGTGCCTGTCAATTTGGATAAAAGAGTACTTTTACCGACCGATGGAAAGCCGATGAAACCAATGGTCTCTCCCGTTTTCTTGACATCGAAACCTGGCCCTCCACCTCCGCCACCAGAATTAGCATCTTTGAGGAGCTCATTCTTCAGCTTGGCGATTTTGGCCTTGAGCATTCCTAAATGCTTCTCAGTGGCCTTATTCTTCTGGGTTCTGGCCATCTCCTCCTCGATGGCCTTGATCTTTTCAACGGTCGTCATGATTGAATAGGTTGAAGCTAGAAATTGAAGCTAGATAATTTTTTTCCAAGGCGACGCGACGGTTTGGTTTTTGGTGTTTCTTGAAAAATTTTTAGCCCTCCCTTTATAACAGATCTTTTTAAAGATATAAAAATCAACCAAAATCGCTTGTTCAACGGGTATATCACCGCGTTCATTAGATCAATTTTGGATTCCATTACGACTCGTTATTAAAAGAGTTGAACTCATGAGCATACAGTGTAACAATAGGCTACAGCTCGTATGTTGGAAAGATTAGATCTGATCAAACACAATCACTAAAAGGTATATTTCTATAAAACAGCAACAACAAAATGGCTAAGAAGGATAAGAAGAAGTCTCAACCACTCGACTGGGAAGACGACGTGGAACAAGACCTTCCTCAAGCGGAAGAGTTTGGTGCCAGTGCCACTCCGGAACCAGTGCCTGCTTCGGCTGATGACTTTGCAGACGACTTTCTTTCGAATTTGAAGCGCGCCAAGAATAAAAAGCAAGAAAAGGCCAAGAAAGAGGAAGAAGAGAAAGCTCAGTCCAATCAGCAAAAGGGTCCTGTTATCAAGAGTAAGAAGGAGAAGGAAAGAGAAAAGAAGGAGAAGGAGAAGCTCAGAAAGAAGCAATTGGCAGAACGGAAAAAAGCACAAGCTCCAACTTCCAGCAAAGATGACACAAAAGAGGCGGAACCTTCAGCAGCTCCTGTTCCAGAGGAAGTCGTTGAAGAGAAACCTGCTCCGAAACCAGTTGCTAAAAAGGGTAAGAAAGCTCCTGCCGGTCTTGCTGCTCTCAAGAAACAGATGGAATTGAGAAAGCAGATGGAGGAAGAGGCTCAGCGTCTCGAAGAGGAGGAGAGACAGAGAGAAGAGGAGGAGAAACGTCGTCTCGAGGAAGAAGAAAAAGCCAAGGAGGAAGCCAGAAGAATTAAGAAAGAGAAGGAACGTGCGAAGAAGGAACAGCTCAAAAAAGAGGGTAAACTGTTGACAAAGAAGCAGAAACAGGAGAAACAGCTTCAAGAGAGAAGAAGAGCTCAACTTCTTCAAGCCAGCAATATCATTGTTCCTGGTGTCATGAACCAACAGGCCGATCAACTAAAGCCCAAGAAGGTTGTTTATGGCTCTAAGAAGAAGAACACCAAGAAGCAGCAAGATGACGAGGACAAGGCTAAAGCTGAAGCTGAGGCCAAGGCCAAATCGGCTACCTTACCGGAAGCTGGCGATGGGTCCGAGGAAGAGCTTGTTGATGACTGGGAGAAAATGGCTTTGGAGGATGATGACGTTGCTGAGGATTGGGAGACTGCTGAAGCTGAAGCTGAGGCGGAAGCTGAAGCCGAGGGTGAGACTGAGTCTGTCGATGAAGAAGTCTCGGAAACCACAGAGGACACACAGTCCGATGTCAGCAAAGTCCAGGAACTTCTTTCGTCACCATCACCATCTCCAGCACCAACCACCGTTGCTGCCAAAACCGGCAAAGCTGAACCGGAGTCTAATTTGCGTTCGCCAATTTGCTGTATCTTGGGTCACGTCGATACCGGTAAGACCAAGCTTTTGGACAAGATCAGACAAACCAACGTTCAAGGAGGTGAAGCTGGAGGTATCACGCAACAAATTGGTGCCACATACTTCCCTGTTGAGGCTTTGAAGCAAAAGACCAAGGTTATGGAGCAATACGAGAAAATGGTCTACGAGGTTCCCGGTCTGCTGGTCATTGATACTCCTGGTCACGAGTCGTTCACCAACCTGAGAACTAGAGGTTCGTCTCTTTGTAATATTGCTATTTTGGTTATTGACATCATGCATGGTCTGGAGCAGCAAACTTTGGAGTCCATTCGTCTTTTAAGAGACAGAAAAGCTCCATTCGTGGTTGCCTTGAACAAAATCGACAGATTATACGACTGGAAGACTGTTCCTAACAACTCTTTCAGAGACTCGCTTTCCAAACAAACTCGTGCCGTGCAGCAAGAATTTGAAACAAGGTACACCGCTATCAAGGTCGCTCTGGCCGAACAGGGTCTCAACTCTGAGCTCTACTACCAGAACAACAACTTGTCCAAATACGTTTCCATTGTGCCTACTTCTGCTGTTACTGGAGAAGGTGTTCCTGACCTTTTATGGCTTCTTTTGGAACTTACCCAAAAGAGAATGAGTAAACAACTCAAGTACCTTACCGAGGTGGAAGCCACCATTTTGGAAGTCAAGGTGATCGAGGGTTTGGGAACCACTATTGATGTTGTTCTCTCGAATGGTATTTTGAGAGAAGGAGATCGAATTGTGCTTTGTGGTATGAATGGACCGATTGTGACCAATATCCGTGCATTATTGACACCTCCACCATCTAGAGAATTGCGTGTCAAGTCCGAATACGTTCACTTGAAAGAGGTCAAGGCTGCCCTTGGTGTTAAGATTGCCGCCAATGATCTGGAGAAAGCTGTTGCTGGTTCCAGACTGTTGGTTGTCGGTGAAGACGATGACGAGGAGGAGCTTATGGACGAAGTTATGGACGATCTTACTGGATTGTTGGACTCTGTGGACTCCTCTGGAAAGGGTGTCACCGTGCAAGCCTCTACCTTGGGATCGCTGGAAGCTCTTTTGGACTTCCTCAAAGATATGAAGATTCCAGTCATGTCGATTGGTCTTGGTCCTGTTTATAAAAGAGATGTCATGAAGGCCGCAGCCATGTTGGATCGTGCCAAGGAGTATGCTGTGATGTTATGTTTCGATGTCAAGATCGACAAGGAAGCTGAACAATATGCCAATGAACAAGGCGTTACCATCTTCAACGCTGACATCATCTATCACCTGTTCGACTCCTTTACAGCTTATCAACAAAAGCTTTTGGAGGAAAGAAGAAAAGAGAACCAGCAATATGCCATTTTCCCATGTGTCCTCAAAACGTTGCAGATTATCAATAAGAGAAACCCAATGATCATTGGTGTGGATGTTGTTGAAGGAGTGGTTCAAGTTGGTACTCCTATCTGTGTGGTGAAGCCAGATCCTGTGACTGGTAAGAATGCTCCGCTTTTATTGGGTAAAGTGCAATCTTTGGAGGTGAACCACCAGTCTAGAGACTCTGTCAGAAAGGGTCAAACTAATGCAGGTGTTGCTATGAGATTAGAGGCTCCATCTGGTCAACAACCAACTTGGGGAAGACATGTCGATGAAAAAGATCCATTGTATTCGTTGATCTCACGGAAATCCATTGATACTCTCAAGGATCCTGCTTTCAGAGACTCTGTTCCTAGAGATGACTGGCTTCTGATCAAAAAGCTGAAAACCGCCCTCGACATCCAGTAATCTTACTTCTTAAAGCCTGCTATTTTGTATCTGCATAGTTATTACCCGGATTGAAAATTTTTAGTTACTCAAAAAAATTTCAAATATTTTTTTAAAATAAATTAAACTCAGATCGTCATGGATATTGCCAAGCCTGTCGGGTCTGAGATACAATCGGTCGACTTCAGAGTGCTCACCACTTCTGATGTGCGCAAGCTGTCGGCCAAGCAGATCACAAATCCCACTGTTTTTGATAATTTGGGCCATCCTGTGCCGGGAGGTCTTTACGATCTCAGTTTGGGAGCTTTTTTAAGAAACCTGTGTTCCACTTGTGGTCTGGACGAAAAATCTTGTCCAGGACATCAGGGTCATATTGAGTTGCCTATCCCGGTGTATAATCCGCTCTTCTTCAACCAGATGTACATTTTCTTGCGGTCTTCCTGTTTATATTGCTTGCATTTCAGACTCAGAGAAACAGAAGTACACAAGTTTCAATGCAAGTTGAAATTGATCCAATACGGATTGCTGTTGGAGGTGTCAGAACTGGAGAATATCCGTTCGGATACTGAGTTGGAAGGAGATGAAGCCATTGAAGATGATGGTCCATCGATGCTTAACTCCAAGGCCGACCGTGAGTTGATGCAGAAACGCCAGGAATTTGTTGAAATTGCCATTGCAAAGGCTCTCTCGCAGGGACGCACAACCGAACATGGTGTTTTGACCGCCACTGTTGCAGAAGAACGTAAGGCCGTGATCTACGACTTCTATAAGCGACTTTTGAGCAGACCAAAGTGTGACAACTGTGGAATGTATTCTCCAACTTTCAGAAAAGATGGGTTTTCCAAGATTTTTGAAAACGGACTCAAAGACAAACAATTGTCCAATAATAGAATCAAAGGTTTGAGAAGACAGGATGTTTTGAAAAATGGATCTGGTTCGAATCAGGAGGACGATTCTTCCATTTTGCACGAGAAATCACGCACGGGATCCAAATATGTGCTTTCGACCGAGATTCGCAACATCATTCGCCGCGTGTTCAAGAATGAAAAGAAAATCATCGACCTGCTTTTCCATTCGCGGCCACTCGACGCTGCCCCGGTCTCGGCAGACATGTTCTTCATTCACGCGTTGGTGGTTCCACCAACCCGGTTCCGTCTGCCATCGAAGCTGGGAGACGAAGTTCACGAAAACTCGCAAAACGAGCTGCTTTCCAAGATCCTCACCACCTCGCTCATGATCAGGGACCTGAATGAGCAATTCTCCATCTTGAGTAAGGAAATCAGTCTCGAAGACCGCAAAGTCACCTTTAATCGTCTTATGAACGCATTTGTCACTCTCCAGAACGACGTCAACGGCTACATCGACTCGACTAAGAACCAGAACCAGAACAGCAATACGGCCCACCCTGGTATCAAACAAGCACTGGAAAAGAAGGAAGGTTTGTTCAGAAAACATATGATGGGTAAACGTGTCAACTATGCTGCACGGTCCGTGATTTCGCCAGATCCAATGATTGAAACCAACGAAATTGGTGTTCCGCCCGTTTTTGCCAAAAAACTCACCTATCCCGAGCCCGTCACCGTTCACAATGTTGCGGAGCTGAGACAGGCTGTCATCAATGGACCAGATAAGTGGCCTGGTGCATTGCAGGTGCAGAACGAGGACGGCACTCTTGTTTCGCTGATCGGCATGAGCTTGGAACAAAGAACCGCATTGGCCAAGCAATTATTGACCCCGTCATCTGGCTCCAGCGCCATCAACAAGAAGGTTTACAGACACATCAAGAATAACGATGTGGTCATCATGAACCGGCAGCCAACTCTGCATAAGGCTTCCATGATGGGCCACAAGGTTCGTGTGCTGCCTGGCGAGAAAACCTTGCGACTCCATTATGCCAATACTGGTGCTTACAATGCCGATTTCGACGGAGACGAAATGAACATGCATTTCCCGCAGAATGAAAACGCCCGAGCAGAAGCTTTCAACTTGGCAAATACCGACTCCCAGTACCTTACTCCGACCGCAGGTGCCCCAGTCAGAGGACTGATTCAGGACCACATTTCTGCTGGTGTCTGGCTCACCAATAAAGACTCCTTCTTCACCAGAGAGAAGTACCAGCAATTGGTCTACGGTTGTGTGAGACCAGAACATGGACACTCCACCGGCGAACGGTTAAAGACGGTCGCTCCTGCGATTTTCAAGCCGGAACCGTTGTGGACCGGTAAACAGGTCATCACAACCATTCTGCTCAACATCAAGCCTCAGAATCTTCCTGGTGTCAATTTGAAATCCACCAACAAGATCAAAAACGACTATTGGGGCCAAGGATCCAAGGAAAACGAGGTTCTGTTCCACAACGGTGAGCTACTGTGCGGTATTCTAGACAAATCCCAATACGGAGCTTCTCAGTATGGATTGATTCATTCGTTACACGAGGTTTATGGTGCCGAAGTGGCAGGTAAGGCTCTTTCTGTTTTGGGTCGTCTGTTCACCAACTACAATATGATGATGGGTTTGACATGTGGTATGGACGACTTGAAGCTCACTGCGGAAGGAAACCGTTGGAGAGAGGAAATTCTGCAAGAAAGCGGCGACATTGGTCGTGTTGCAGCTGCCGAGGTGACCAACCTGGATAAAGACGTTAAAGTCAACAATCCTGAGTTCTTGAAACGGTTGGAAGAGATTGCTCGTGAAGACAACAAACTGGCTATTTTGGACGCTGTGACCCAGTCCAAAGTGAACGCCATCACGTCGAAAGTGGTTTCCAAGTGTGTTCCTGATGGAACAATGAAAAAGTTCCCTTACAACGCTATGCAAGCCATGTCTCTTTCGGGAGCCAAGGGATCCAACGTTAACGTTTCGCAAATCATGTGTTTACTTGGTCAACAAGCTTTGGAAGGTCGCCGTGTTCCGGTGATGGTTTCGGGAAAAACACTTCCTTGCTTCAAACCATTCGAAACCAACGTCCGTGCCGGTGGATACATCAAAAACCGTTTCTATTCCGGTGTTCGGCCGCAGGAATACTATTTCCACTGTATGGCCGGTAGAGAAGGTTTGATCGATACCGCTGTCAAGACGGCCAACTCGGGATACTTGCAACGTTGTTTGACCAAGCAATTAGAAGGTGTCCATGTCTCGTACGACAATACCATCAGAAATGCAGATGGTACGTTGATTCAATTTTTGTATGGAGGAGATTCTGTCGATGTCACCAAGGAGTCTTATATGCACCAGTTCAAGTTCTTCTATGAGAATTACAACTCCTTGCTGCAAAAGTACAGTCCTTCAACAATTGATAACCTCGACACAGACACTGCTATTGCTTACAACAAGAAGTTCCGCAAACAGCTGAAGAAACAAGCCAACCTTGCTCATTACGAACAGAATTTCAAGCACGACCCAACAGTGTCTGTGTACAATCCAAGCAAGTATCTTGGATCTGTCTCAGACAAATTTGAAGATGAGCTCGATAATTTCATCGAAAGCAACAGCCATATGTTCGTTTCTAGCAAGGAGGCTAAGCATCACGGCGGTCTGACGGCCAAGAAGTTCAAGGCTCTTATGCAACTCAAGTACATGCGCTCTTTGGTGAACCCAGGAGAGGCTGTTGGAATTGTTGCTTCGCAATCGGTTGGTGAGCCATCGACACAGATGACACTCAACACGTTCCACTTTGCCGGTCACGGTGCCGCCAACGTGACATTAGGTATCCCACGTCTGAGAGAAATTGTCATGACGGCCTCTGCGACGATCAAGACGCCGCAGATGACGCTTCCAATTCTGGACGACGTCGACGATGCAGCAGCAGATGCCTTCTGCAAGAGCATCACCAAGATCAACTTCTCCGAGTTTATCAACTCTGTTTCTGTGATTGAGACGACTGCCAATCCGTCTGCCTCACAGGCCTCGCGCTCGTACGAGATCAACATGAAGTTCTTCGACTGTGCCGACTACCAGGAGGAATACGACGTGACGAAGGAGGAGCTGGAGCAAGTGATTAGGAACAAGTTCCTGCATGCTCTGGAAACGGCAATTGTGAAAGAGGTGAAGAAACAGAAGAAGGTGACCACCGAGTCGCTCTCCTCAGTCGGCAAGGCTGTGGCCAAGTTGCAGACCGAGCTGGGCGCCCAGGGCGGTGAGACCGAGGACGCAGACGCAGACGACGACAAGTTGCGCAGCAACACCAAACAGGCAGTCTCATATGATGGTCCCGACGAGGAGGAGGTTGAAACTATGCGCAAAGCTGAGAATGCCGACGACGTGTCGCTGCTTTCCGACTCCTCCTCCGAGTCGTCGTCCGAGTCTGAATCGGACTCGGAGGAGGACGACAAAATGGAGGTGGATGCGGTTGTGCCTGAAAAGTCCAACTTGGTGCGCGAGAATATGTCCAAGGAGGCCCGCGAAAGACAGCAGGAAGTGATCATCAATCACAACTTTGTTTCGCAGTTCAACTACGACGACGAAGCTGGCGCTTGGTGCGACTTCAAGTTGGAGTTGAGCGCCGACACGCAAAAGTTGCTCATGGTGAACATCATTGAGGCCGTTTGCCGCGCAGTTGTGGTGCGCGAGGTGCCGGGTATCGGCCGTTGTCTGCACCCCGAAGCCGAACAGGGTCGCCGGGTCTTGCTCACTGAGGGAGTCAACTTTGCAGCCATGTGGGACCATGACGCCTTCATAAACGTCAACAACATTCGCTCCAACGACGTGGCTGCCGTGCTACGCACCTACGGTGTGGAAGCTGCCAGAAACACGATTGTCAACGAAATCAACAACGTGTTCGGTAGATACGCCATTTCGGTCTCGTCTCGTCATCTTGACCTCATTGCCGACTACATGACCAGAGAAGGAACCTATCTTGCTTTCAATAGACAGGGTATTGACTCCAGCACCTCGTCGTTCACCAAGATGTCGTACGAAACCACCTGTCAATTCCTGACCAAGGCCGTTCTCGACAATGATCGCGAGGAGCTCCAATCGCCTTCTGCACGCATCGTCATCGGAAAGCTCAATAATGTCGGAACAGGCAGCTTCGACGTGATGGCCAAGCTACCATGATGTCTGCCAAAAATTCGTGTAAAAAAACGTTTAATAAATTTACAAAGAAAAAACATTTAGTAAACAATGTTTGGATCCTCGTCCCAAGTTGCCGGCACATCCAAGCCGAATATCTTTGGAAACTCGCAAACCACGGGACAAACAACATCCAACGTGTTGTCTGCTGCCCCGGCGGTCGTCCAATCTGCTTTCAACACGTTGGCCGCGGGCCCTTCTCAAGACCTCGAAATGCCCAAACCACTGACCGCTCGCCAACCAGCCACGGTCCAGCTCAAGAGAAAACGGTCGGCTTCCTCGATAATTTCTCACAACACAGCGTCGTCGTCCACCTCGTTTCTGTCTCGACTGACAAAGCCGTTTTCAGGGCAAAATTATCAGATGGAGTCAGTCTCTGGTATCTTTTCTTCCGAAAAGGCACACGACACCAAACGGCCCAAAATGGAGGAAAGTACCGTCCCAAAGAGCGGAATTCGTAAATTGGTGATTCGCAATCATAGAGGCTCTGCAAAAAACTACTACGACATCAATGCAGATGAAGTCATTCTGGGAGTGAAGAGTGCTCCGAAAAATAGCTCGATGCGTGTGATTTCAAGCTTCATGCCTAAATTTCTTAAAAACGATCCAAAACCAGTTACAGACTCTCAAACACAAAAGCCTTCCGATGGGTATTGGTCGTCTCCGTCAATTCAGGAATTGTCGCAACTGAACATGCAGCAATTGATGCATGTCGAGAACTTCACAGCAGGTCGTCAAGGATACGGACAAGTTAGCTTTCTGTTTCCTGTCGATTTATCAGCCTTTCACGGCAAATTAGAACAACTATTTGACAGTTATATCGTTTTCCGTCCCAGAATCTTGCAGGTATATCCAGATGGAGTTGAAAAGCCATCTCCAGGAAATGGCTTGAACGTTCCTGCTGTTGTGAGCTTGGAAAACTGTTTCCCTTACGAGAAGACTACCAAATCTAGAATTACCGATCCAGCAGCTCCAGAGGTTTCATCGCATATCAGCAAATTGAAAGCCACGCCAGGAATGTCTTTCATCAACTACGACCCATTATCGGGAACTTATACGTTTAAAGTGGAGCATTTCAGTATCTGGGGACTGGTTGACGAAGATGAAGACGATCCCGAACTCGTGAAGAAGTTTAAAGACCAGATCCAACGCGAGTCGGAGCTGCAAAAGGAAAAGTCTGCTGTTCAAAATACGGCAATGGAGAAGATATATTCCTATGCAACCGATCACCCGGTCGTTCCCGGTGGATGGGAAGACCAGATGGATCAAAGCATGGAATATGAGACTGATCAACCAATTGCGAACCAGATATTGTCTAATGTCTACGAAAAAGAAGCAAACTCCTCCAATAGCTCCATGGAAGAAGTGTTTGACGATCTGGTTCATGTGCGCGCCTACGAACCAGAATTAGAGGAGATCGATATGATGGTCTTGAAACAACAGGCCAATTTTGAAACCAGTTCAGACTGGAACGAGCAATTGAAACTGGCTGGAGGGTTCCGGTCTGTGTTCAGTACCGAATTTGAACTTTCCAAGAACATGGATATGTCTGCTAAAAACCTGAATCAGGTGTTGTTTGGAAATAAGACAACTCCTAAAAGAACATCCCAAGCTAGCCAACAAAATGAATCCAACATGATTCTGATGAAATCGGTTTTGAATAAGGAGATGGCTGTCATGACCGTCGAACCAAGAGCAAATAACTATCCCTTGATCCGTCCCGATTCTCAAATTTCTCTCGAAAGAATACTTGACTCTTTCAGGTCTACTAACGACTATGAATTTTGGGATCTTGTTGCACGATTGTTTGACGACAGTTATTGTGAGTCTTTCTTGGGACCTGCTGAGAAAAAAGCTTACAATGACAAAGCCAAAATGCGTCAATTGTTTGTAGACTTACAACGTCGAGACTTGTTGATCGAATGGCTTCAGAAACATAATGAACCTTTCATTGAAGAGATGAAGAAATCCGCCAGTCCGATGGATACCATATTTGTGCATGTTTGTGCGGGAGATATAGGAAATGCTGTATTGAGTGCCATTGAAACAAAAAACTTCCACCTTTCGACATTGTTGACTATGTTGGACTCAGGCGATCCCTCTTTGCGCGACTTGGCCAAGTCTCAGCTGAAGAACTGGCACGACAATGCAATGCTGGAATACATTCCCCCAGTTGTTCTGAAGGTGTACAAATTGTTGTCTGGCCAAATTCTTTCTTCCGAATACATCAAGCATCTACAAGATCTTCCCTGGTCCGTGATAATGTTACTACAACTCAAATACGGAGACGCTACACATCCGATCTTGCAGTTGATCAGTGACGTGATGAACGTTGCTCCCGAATCACAGGAAAACTTTTATAAGATTTTCAAATTGTTGCAAGATTCCCAGGCGGTGTCTTTTGACATTGAAACGAAGTTTTTGCTGTTCAAACATCTGGGTGGTGTCATACATTTCGACAATATCGATTCTGCTATATTGCAGTTGAGCAGAACCCTTAGTTCGTGCAACTATTACGAGGAGTCCCTATTTGTCTTGGAGCATTTGCAGGACGACCAATTGTGTGAAAGAGAGATTTCGGAACTCATCAAGCTCAACATCGATTCCTTGAGCTTCCTGGACAACGACATCAAACTAGATTCCTTGCATCAAACTTATAGACTTCCTAAATCCGTGCTTCACGAGGCCCGGTCCAAACGGTTCGAGAAAGAAGGTGATAGCGTCAAGGCTGTGTGGTCCCTAGTGGATGCTGGATCCTTAGACGAAGCACATCTTCTCACTCTCGCGGAGGTGGCTCCAGATACCGTGATTGGCAACGTTGGCTTTGATGAGTTGGAGCACCTGCTTCTTAGGTTCCGCACTCTATCGAGCTACATTATGGGCGGAGAGATATACTACGAGTACATTCAACTGCGCAAGAGTCCCGAACCCGCAGATGCCCAGTCCCACGTGAAAAAGATCCTTAATGGTCTTGTTCTTTTACGGGAAACCAGCTCCAAGATTCGCATTGCCAAAGTGATCATGTACCGTGAGGTGATTCGGACTATTTTTGATCTTTCATTGGACTACAACAAGGATCAGCTATTGGCCTTAGAGCTTCCTTCCAGTGAGAAAAATTATCTCAAAAGCAGATTAGTCGCAGAATCATGATTGTTGATACAGACTGTTGATACATAAATTAATAATAATGATAACCTAACTCTCTTCGATCTCATCCCTAAGCGCGTCGATGACATCGAGAATGGCGTCGCTGGCTGGTGAGTCCGGATACAGATCCAGGAAGCACTCGCCTTGGTCGCAACTACGACCAATTCGAGGATCCAACGGAACGCTTCCAAGAAACCTCAATCCGAGCTCCTTCGCAAGCGTTTCTCCACCTCCAGTGGTGGGTTTGAAGATCTTGGACTCTCCTCCACAACCGGGGCACACGAATCCCGACATGTTTTCCACCAGTCCCAATATCTTGATGCCAGCTTTACGACAAAAATCGATTTCTTTGCGCACGTCTAAAAGAGCAACCTCTTGAGGAGTAGTCACTATCAAGGCACCATCAATACCCACCTCCTTCATGTATGTGGTCACGGATAAATGTTCGTCGGATGTTCCTGGAGGGGTGTCGATCACCAGATAATCCAAATCTCCCCAATCGACGTCTTTCAAGAATTGCTTAATAAGACCGTTCTTCTTTGCTCCTCTCCAAATGATGGCCGAGTCGTCATTCGGAAGCATGAACTGGATGGACATCATGCCTAAGTTATCGCTCACATAAACAGGGGACCATCCAGAGTTGGAGGAATGGACAGATTCGTGCTCACATCCAAGCATTTTGGGCAGAGAAGGACCACAAATGTCCAAATCCATCGCTCCAACTTCCAGATTGGGATCCGCAGCCAAAGCCCACGAAAGCATCGAGGTAAAAGTGGACTTTCCCACTCCACCCTTTCCGGAGAGAACAAGAAGTTTGTGTTTTATATGCGACAAGCGATCATTAATCAAGGGCAAATCTTGATCAGGCCCTTTGGGTAAAGACTCACAAATTTCCTTATTTGCACACCCAGCACAGGCATCTGATTTCCCGGCATTCTCGCTCTCTGGACCGGGACAATGCTCAGGTTCAGGAGCCTGGAGGTGGCTTTCTATTGCCCGTTGAGGAGGAAGTGCGAGCATATTTAATACAGTTTTTTTTTCTTTACTAATCATTTGATACATCCCAGGGATGGCTGTGGCTGTGCGTGGCTGTGCATCTTTTTGATGGTAACGCGTGCCAGAAAACAAAAAACTTTAAACAATTGGATACCATGTCCGAGAACGATTCGAAGGTGGAGGCCGAGCCGGAATCGGTTTCTAGTATATTCAAATACAGAGAGTTGTCTCTAGCAGAGAAGAAAAATAAGTATTTTGCTGAAGGGGATAGAAAACCGCTCAATGTGCACGAGACAGTGAAAAGATTCAAGTATTTGCTTGGATTAACGGGACTATTTCAGCATTTTTTGGAGAGAAAAGCTAGTAAAGACGCCAACTTCGGTGAGGTTTGGCAGTTGCTACAGAATGAGAAAGTTGTCAAACCTTCAGATCCGCAGAATCATAGACGGCGGAAGACCGAAAAGGAAGAAGACGATGAATTGTTGAAAGAATCGGATTCGATACCAGATGCATTTGAATTTACCGAAAGTCCTTCTTTCATTAACGGCCAATTAAGACCGTATCAGATTCAAGGATTGAACTGGTTGATTTCCTTGAATCAGAACAATTTATCAGGAATTCTTGCAGATGAAATGGGGTTAGGTAAAACATTGCAAACCATTTCGTTTCTGGGTTATTTAAGATACGTTAAAGGAATTGGTGGTCCGCATTTGGTGATTGTTCCGAAATCCACTTTGGAAAATTGGCAAAGAGAATTCGCCAAATGGACTCCCGAAGTTCAGACCTTGGTTTTGACAGGAGATCAACAACAAAGAAATGAAATCATAAAGGAAGGTCTCATGACTTGCCAATTCGATGTGGTGATTTCTTCTTATGAGATCGTTATTAGAGAAAAGACTGCTTTGAAGAAGTTTGTTTGGGAATATATTGTCGTTGACGAAGCTCATCGATTGAAAAACGAAGATTCATTATTATCTCAAATCATCAGAACTTTCCATTCCAACAATAGAATGCTGATCACCGGAACGCCATTACAGAACAATCTCCATGAATTGTGGGCATTGTTGAACTTTCTTCTTCCAGATGTGTTTGGAGATTCAGAGACATTCGATGAATGGTTTTCCTCAGGAGACTCTGAAAATAAAGACGATACAATTGTCGAACAGTTGCACAAAGTTTTGCAGCCATTTTTACTCAGAAGAATCAAGTCGGATGTGGAAAAGAGTCTTTTACCCAAAAAAGAGCTCAACGTTTATGTTGGTATGACTGAAATGCAGAAAAAATGGTATCAAAAACTACTGGAGCGTGATATAGATGCTGTTAATGGAGCCAATGGAAAGAAAGAATCCAAGACTCGTTTATTGAACATTGTGATGCAACTGAGAAAATGTTGCAACCATCCATACCTGTTCGAAGGAGCAGAACCCGGCCCCCCATATACCACCGATGAGCATCTGATTTACAACTCGCAGAAAATGAAAGTGCTAGACAAGATGTTGAAAAGGTTCAAGGACCAAGGTTCGAGAGTGTTGATCTTTTCGCAAATGAGTCGGATGCTCGATATTCTGGAAGACTACTGTTCTTTTAGAGGCTATGAGTATTGTCGTATCGATGGTCAAACGGACCACGTTGATCGGATCCGTGCTATTGATGAGTACTCTGCTCCACACTCCAAGAAGTTTATTTTCTTGCTCACGACCAGAGCTGGTGGTTTGGGTATTAATTTGACATCTGCCGACATTGTGTTTTTGTATGACTCTGATTGGAATCCACAGGCTGATTTACAGGCCATGGATAGAGCTCATAGAATCGGACAAACCAAACAGGTCAAAGTGTTTAGGTTTGTTTCGCAGAACGCCATTGAGGAAAAGGTGTTGGAGCGTGCGTCCCAAAAGCTGCGACTTGACCAACTTGTTATCCAACAAGGACGTCATTTGAATGCTCAGCAGGAAAAGAACAAGGGTAATTCGAAAGATGAGCTTTTGAACATGATCCAGTTTGGAGCAGCAGAGGTGTTGAGTCATAGGGACGAGGTGTCTGAGGAGGAGCAGAAACAACAGCTGGACGATGACGAGATTGACAAGATATTAATGGAATCAGAAAAGAAAACCATGGAGCTCACGTCTAAATATTCCAAACTGGGTCTTGATGATTTGCAGAACTTCACGTCGTCATCGGACTCATTATACGAATGGGACGGGAAGAGCTTCAAGAAGAAAGAGCCAACAAATGCAGGTCCTTTAGGGAACGTTTTAGCATGGATCAATCCAACGAAAAGAGAGCGCAAGGAAAATTACTCGATAGACAATTATTATAGAGACGTTCTGAACCCCGGTCGGTCTGGGTCTGCGCAACCGCAGTTTCCCGGCGTGAAGCCATTGAGACAGGTTCCGATCTATGATCATCAATTTTATCCGGCTCAGTTATGGGAATTGTATGATTTGGAGCGCAACTATTTCAAGCGCAAGACTCATCAGAAGGCGGAAACCCCCAAGACTGGTGGTAGTGCGGAACAGCGCAAATTGGACGCGCAACTTGAGCAAATGGAAATAGATCACTCTAGAGAGTTGACTGAAGAAGAGGAGCAATTGAAGACGGAGTTGCTGAAACAGGGATATCACAATTGGAGTAGAAGAGACTTTTATCAGTTTATCTCGTTGAATGTCAAGTATGGACGCACAGCGTTGAAAGCTATTGCATCTGAATTTGAGGATAAGAGCTACGAGGAAGTCAAGGAATATGCACAAGCGTTCTGGGACAACATCCAGAGCATAGATGGATATGAACGGTACGTTGGACAAATTGAAGCTGGAGAGGAGAAATTGAGAAGACTCAAAATCCAAAAAGAAGCATTACGTCGCAAGATTTCAGAGACGGAATGTCCTTTACTGGACCTGACGTTGAAATACCCTCCTTCATCGTCGACATCTGCATCCAAAAGAATATTCAATGAAAAAGAAGATCGATATCTTTTAGTACAGTTATATCGATTGGGATTGGACACGGAGAACGTCTACGAACTAATTCTGGAGAACATTCGGTTAAGTCCAATGTTTGAGTTCGATCTGTTTTTCCAGAGCCGGAATTCGACTGAAATCAATCGCCGCTGTGCTACGTTGCTTGCATGTGTTGTTAAAGAATACGAACATCGTATTCCGAAAAAACGAGAAAACACATCAAATCTGTCAAGGTCTTCGGCAAAAAAAACAAAACGTTTTTCTAAGCGTCGGTGAATATTTCACCTTACGAGATTAAGGGTTCTAGCGAAAAAAAAAGAAACATCTGCAATGTGGATTTTAGTTTGTCCTAGAATATTTTAAGCCTCACATAGGCGATCGAATTCTGCAGCATATATAAAACGAGAATTTGTCTAATTATATTATATTGACGATGTCGAAGTTTTACGAATTTACTCCCATTGATAGCAAAGGACAAGAGTTTCCTTTTGCCGACCTCAAAGGCAAGGTGGTGTTGGTGGTGAACACAGCATCCAAGTGCGGATTCACTAAACAATACAAGGAGTTGGAGGAGCTCTATGAAAAATACAAGGATCAAGGATTTGTCATCATTGCATTCCCTTGCAACCAATTTGGACACCAGGAACCTGGCGATGAGACCCAAATTGTCGAATTCTGCTCCCGTAATTACGGAGTCGACTTCCCATTGATGAAGAAGGTCGACGTCAACGGACCAAATGCCAGTCCCGTGTTTGAGTGGCTGAAAAACGAAAAACCTGGTCTGTTAGGATTCAAAGGCGTGAAGTGGAACTTTGAAAAGTTCCTGATCGACCGCCACGGCAAGGTTGCTCAAAGATACTCTTCAATCAAAACACCTCCTAAAATTGCGCCAGATATTGAGGAGTTGCTTGCTCAACAATAATTTATAGTGTAATTAATAATCAGCATTCTCTTGGGACTCCTTGCTCGGCTACCAAACCGAAATAGTAAATAATAATCCTCTCAATAATTAATAATCAGCATTCTCTTGGGACTCCTTACTCGGCTACCATTTCATCCTCTCAATTATACATGCTACATGCTTGGCTTGGACAATAGATGTCCCATTTTTTCCACCTTGGTTCGGAGATATCCTTCCACCTCTTTGGATTCGATTCCCTGGCCCTTGGTCTGCCATGCAAGCGGAATCATTGGAACCCGTTCCACCACTTTGACCAACTGGTTCTTGCCCTCAACAGCGACGATTTTGTCGGGATTATTTGTCAGTAAACGGATCTCAACGAGACCCAAGTCGAGTAGTATGGCAGTTGCTAACGAAAAGCTGCGTTTATCTGCCGGGTGTCGTAACATTAAATTGGCCTGGACTGTATCTGCGCCAAGATCTTGTAAATTATAGGCCTTTAGTTTTTCGCCCAATCCAATACCACGGCCCTCTTGTCGCAAATAAACAATGCAACCGTGACCATTCTCGCCCATCAGCCGTCCAGCTTCGTCGAACTGCTCGCCGCAATCGCATCGAGCAGACCATGCCGTTTCTCCAGTATAACATTCGGAATGGATCCGTACTAACGTGGGGTTCCGGCCCGCGGTATCACACAGAATCTCGCCCTGGTCATCGAACTGGGCCTTTATCCCGTTCAGCTCGTCTTCGTCGGCCAGCCGCCGTCCCGGGTGTAGTTTGCCCACATAGGCACCTCTAGTCATGCGATCATGCTGGGTCTCGTTGGGTCTGCGGCGGAAAAGCGATTTCGACCGGATATCCTCGCCAAACACGATCGCCAGATGCTCCTTGTTGTCCACGTTGTTGGAGTATAGATGCAAGAAGATTTCTGGGCCTTGCGTGGTAGGAATCCGAGCCCGGGCTATGCACTCCACCTCCGGCAGGACTTCCGGCAATTGGGCCCTTTTGAGGTCCAGATGACTGCACTCGGCACCCCCCACCTCTGCAGCCTCCGACGGCGACAAGGTGGGCGAGATCAACGGCATGTGGTCAAATACATCCTGCGTCTCCATCTTAGTAATTTGTAAAAAGTCGAGGCTACGGTTTTAGGAGTGTTTATATTAATTCTAGCAATTTAGTTGAAACGATGGGGTTGACCGAAAAGCAGAAATGGATTTTGGGAGGAACATTGGCCGTGGGAGCTTTGGCCGTTTGGGTCCAGTCGTCCAAGTCACCTTTGATAAAGCCAAAACCGGTCATTTGGCCTCCTCAAGGAGATACCAAAAATCGTATCTTTTTGGCTATCAGGGAACGGTCTGAGTTGCAGCCATTGATTCCTTTGAGACCACCGTTATTAATGAATTTTGTTTACCGGGGCGATACTGCATCAAACAAGCTGACCGGGGCTTTACAGCGGATCGTGGCATACGACATCGATGACACGAAGCTGGTCAATATGGTGGATATCGAAAGCGACGAGCCTGGTAATAAGGGTTTGTTGTTGGATTACCAAGTCACCAAAATCCCTTCCATTGTCTGTTTGAAAAACCAGATAGCTCGGGCGACATATGTAGACGAGAATCTGATTCAAAATCCCGACTCCGAGGTTGATTATGAGAGGTTGAAAAAATGGGTCGAATCGCAAGCAATTGACAAGAAATAAGGTCGAACAAGAGAATCGGTGGTGCAGAAAACCCTAACAACCACGTCCTCATTTATCATTCATCCTTCCACACATGGATCACTCCATCATAGAAACTGCAAGTGGCCATAGTCTGGCCAACCCAATCCCCACCATAAACCATTGACTCATGCTCTCCCTGGAACTCGTGCTCAATCGCTACCCCGTCAGGCGTGGACGCCAACAATCGACACCCAGAATACATGGCACAGCATAGAACCCGATCGTCCCCGTGCGGAGACGGAATCAGTCGCCAAACACCGCCCCCAACGTACTCGCGCTGCTTGACCCGCGGAACAAGACCAGATATCAGCTCCGCAGGCGGCCCAACACGCATATCCAGCGAGTTCAGATGGTCGTCGTACGAGCCGGTCCAGACGGTGTACGGATGTCCCCGGTTCCAAGCCGGGGACGAAGTTAGGATGGAGACCACGCCTGCGTCGTGGAGGCGGTCGGTTTTCCAGATGGGCAGCGGTGATCTTTGGTCGTGTGCGATGACGTTGCGGTCGTCTCCTCCGGAGAAGACCACGTTTTCCAGACCATGAAATGCACCGAAGGTTGAGAACCAGCATTCTAGGTCATGACAAGTATCGAAGTCATTTTGCGAGATTTTGGATTCGAGTTTTATCACAGAGCATGTACCATCTGTGGCCGAGATAGTAGCCAAGTTCGGAATAGTGGGATGGAAGTTTATGGCGGTGATCAGCACATCAGTCTCATAAGCTTGATGGTTGTGTATTTGTGTCAACGAGGTCAAATCGGATCCGAGTTTCCAGATAATGAGATTTCCCGTAGAATGGGCGGTGATGATTCGTGTGTCATCGAAGGGATCAAACTTGAGGTCCAGGATAGCCGAATTAGTTGGATATTCTTTAAGTTTCTTTAGCTCGTCACCAATAGTCCAGATTTCTATTGATCCGTACCGTTCTGTATCTTTGACCAGCTTGTATGTCCCCACATACATGATGGTTTCGTTTCGAGGATGCAATCGAAGAGCACATGGTGGTAATGAGGATTTATTTGCGAAACGACTAGACACCATTTGATTCTCAATTTTTAGTTTATATCGAAATACACGACCCAAAATTATTTGTTTAACTTTGTAAACAAAACATCATTATGGTAGGTTTAACGAATCGTTCAGCTAACGTGACAGTCCGACACCAAAGCTTATAAAGACGCATTTTCCTTGTTTGACAAGAAGGGTACCGGTAAGGTTTCTTCCGATAGTCTGGGAGACTTGTTGAGATCGGTGGGCCAAAACCCAACCTTACAAGAAATCAGTGAATTGCAAGAGAATGTCGGTACGGAGATTTCTTTTGACGAATTCGTCACCATCGTCAACAGAGAAGGTGGTTTCAAACAGGCTGGACAACCCGAGGACTACATTAAAGCGTTCCAGATCTTTGACAAAAACTTGACAGGATTCATTGGCGTGGGAGAACTCAAATACATCCTCACCTCTGTGGGAGAGAAATTGACCGAATCCGAGGTGGACGAATTGCTCAAGGGTGTCAATGTGACCGAAGAGAAGACCGTTGACTATGTGGAATTTGTCAAGAGCATTCTTGCCCAATGATATACTTTAATCTATTTGTTTTACGTGAGAATTGGAAGAAAGCTGGCTATGATCATCATGGGGATGCCGAAAACGTCTCGTTTCAACGTCCATATGCTTGATGTGCGGATGCTTTCGCCGTTGGGCGTTAGCAGCGTACATTCTGTCATGGTGGCGCCGCGAAAATCTCCAAACGCGATCTTGCTGAAGAGCTGGAAGTATTCCACACACGACTTGTCGTCCATTATTTCCACCGCAAAGGTCGACTTCCCCAGTAGCTGTTCCTTTTTCCAGCCCGTGAGCACGCAGAACTCGTCGCCGATGTATGCGATCTGCGACGTGCGCCGCCACACCAGCGTCGGCGTGCCCGAGATGGAAATGTAGTTATCGTACTCCAGCAGTGTGCGTTGGAAGCACTGCTCGGCGAAAATCAGGTCGTCCTCCTTCAGGTGGATCATTCCCGCGATGAATGACGGCCGGTATTCCGACATCGACTTCGACATCGACACCAGCGGCTTCTTGTCGAACCGCTTCCGCAGGTACAGGTTGAGGTCGTGGTACGGTTTGACGTAGTTGAAGGGAGCCTTGATTTTGGAGTAGATCTCGGACGGCTCGCCAAACAGCAGGCCGCATGGCGTGTGCAGCGGGCGGTGGTCGGCACTGTTGGTCACGGCAACCGAGAACGAGATGGCGGATCGGTGGTTGCGCTCGGCGAACAACACGGGGTGTGTCTGGCGAAATTGTGAAATCATTTTCACCACCTCGGGGAATTTAGCAGCCGCACTGATGTAGTATTGATTAATGTCGGGGTCGCATCTGGACGACGGGGTCTGCATTTCGTAGAGCGGGTATGGCGTACCGTCTATGGCAAATGTAGACCGTGTGGGGTTGACGAGCTGTGGAATTGTGCCACTGTCTGGGGTTTGCGTTTCCTCGGAGTTGGACACGGTGGGGCTGAAGAACTGGGACGACTGTCGCGCCTCGATGATGTTGCCCAGCGTGGCATACTCGAGATCTGCCGCTGATGACATGAACGGTCTGCGCGCATTGCCGGCTTGCACGGGTGCCGATATGGGAGTTTCGTCCACGAGGTATTTTTTCGTCTTGCGTGGGGCATCCGTACAGGTGTCTGCCGTCCCCTTTGACACGCACCGAGTGCACGGGCGAGCGTCATCACAGGTCATGTGTGCCTTGCGGCAATGATTGCACGCGCGCGATACCTTTTTGCGCACTACGCGGCGCTTCTTGGGTGGTTTTTCCACAGTGGAGTTCTCCATATTATTTTTTATTTATTTAAGGCCCAATCAAATTTGGTAGCAAGAGTAACGTTGAGGTAATTCAAGCTGGATTCGGGATTTTCCTGAACATCATTGTACGGATCTGGTGGCGGCTCCCGCCACCTAAATGCCTTAGTTGTATCAGTGACATTTTTCAGGATGACATCTGCAATATGGCGCCCGATAACTGGGGTATGTTTGAATCCATGGCCAGAATCTCCAGTTGCAACAATTAAATTTTGCATCGTGGGGACATAGTCAATAATGAAATCGTCATCAAACGAGTCACTGTACCAACAAACGCGAGTATGACAAAAGGAAAGGGAGGAGAATTCCGGGAAATTCTCATTCAGAATCGATTTGAACCGATCAAGAGCAATTTTTGGAATATCCGTTAGTTTCTTGTCAGTAGAAGCCGTTATTGGTGTAGATATAGTACGGCCGTTTACGTTTTCATAATTGGTCCATTTGGTGGCTCGGAAGCCAAATTTCATCAGCCCGTCCCCGTTGTGGGGGAACCCGTAGACTCCTCCTTTATCGGGATCGTCCATTTCCCATTCCCAAACAGGAAAATTCCGAGAATCAAAGCGGTCCCATAATTCAGGAGGTAACTGGATCATCGCAATGGACCCGAATGTGGATTGAACCAGTCCATTCAGTTCCGGAATCAAACCCGTAGTCCATCCTCCACACGCGATTAAGGTTCTATCACCCAAAAACTGGCTGTCATCACACGTTTCCACGCCCAACACTGTGTTATCTCTGGTGATCAGAGATTTACACTTGGCGTGAACAAATTTAATGTTAGAACGCTCTCGACACTTGAGCCAAAGAAGATACATTGCCTTAGATGCATGAACCAAACCACCAGTGGTTTCTAGCACTCCAACATAAGGCAAGCCTCTTGCAACCCGATTAGCGGGATCCATCTTCTTTTCCCATTTTGTAGACTTGATTCGTTCCAAATCCTCTGAATCATAACTCACCACCTGTAAGTGTCTTCTTTGCGACTTTTCCATGCTTTTCAGCGTTTCAATTTCGTAATCGGATAGCTTATCCTCAAACATCCTAATGAATCCACAATTATCGAATACGGGCTCTGTAAGTCCAAATTGTTCCCACTTGCCACTTTCAATCTCTTCATTCCATTGCTTCCATACCGCGTACGCCTCATATGCCAATTCTTCATAGATCTTATCATCTCCGTACGAAGCCCTAAAGATCTTGTTGACATCACATGAAGCTCCATCGCCGCCGGCAAACGAATCAAACTTAAGGGCACCCAAATCCAGTCTATCCAACACCACCACGGTGTTTTCTGGATCTTCGGACAGGTAATAGGCCGTTGATAATCCAAATACACCGGAACCAACAATAACGAAATGCATACCTGTTTCCAGAGTACGTAAGCGAATATGGGGTGGGTGGGAGTGGAAGAGAAGAGGACTTTGCGAAGAAGCGGAAGCAAACGGTGGGGGGGGGGGCACCATTGTGAAGTTTACTTGGGCAACCAACACTGTGCCTATGGTTTTGTCGCGATGAACTTCAAGTTGCTCCTTTTGCTCCTTCCTTGATTGACCCCCACGCTCCAGCTAAAATTTTTTCCTTTCCTCACCAACCATAATCCCCATGTTACTCGCCAACCTAAGCCTGGAAGATACGCTTTCCGTGGAGGAACTTGCCCTCCGTGATCAATGGACCACCTTGAGCACTCGCATAGGTGACCACTTGACCGAGCTCAACGACAACCTCAGATCAAAAACTTACATTGTGGGCTCGAAACCCACGTCTGCAGACTCGTCCGTCTTTGAGCAGGTGTTCCCCCTCGCAAAGACTTGGACTTCAGTCGAGGACCTGGCTAAGTACAGACACATTGTTAGATGGGTCGATCTGATCCAGAACCTCAGTGGAGTGGAGGACAAGCTTGTCATCGACTACTCGATCGAGTTGCCAAGAGAAGTCAAGGAAAAGAAGAAGAAGGACACCAAGGACACTAAGGACACCAAGAAGGATGCCAAGGCCGCACCACAGCCTGAGGAAGCCAAGGCGGCCAAGGCTGTCAAATCAGCCAAGCCAGGAAAGCCGGCTGACGAGGCGGCAATGGCTGCTGCCAAGGCGGCCAAAGAGGCCAAGAAGGCGGCTAAAGCCAAAGCCAAAGCCGAGGCCGATGCTGCTAAGAGTGCCTCTGCTGCTGTTCCAGACCCTTCAATGATTGACTTCCGGGTTGGATTCATCGAGAAAGCCATCAAACACCCAGACGCCGACGCCTTGTACGTTTCGACCATCCAGATGGGCGACGAGGAGGGTCCTAGAACGGTCTGCTCGGGACTGGTGAAGTACTACTCTTTGGAGGAGATGCAACAAAGATACGTGGTGGTTATTGCCAACTTGAAGCCGGTCAACATGAGAGGAGTCAAGTCGTCAGCCATGGTTCTGTGTGCTTCTGAAGGTGAGACTGTGGAGTTTGTCAATCCTCCAGCTGGATGTAAACCTGGAGACAAGGTGTTTTTCGAAGGATACGACGGAGTGCCAGAGAAACAGCTTAACCCTAAAAAGAAGATTTGGGAGCAAGTTCAGCCTGGATTCACTACCAACGAGCAATTCGAGGTCATTTACAAGAAAGAGGGTCAGCCAGACGCCAAACTTGTTACCAAAGACGGACAGGTTCTCAAGGCATCCTCGTTGGTTGGGGCTACAGTCAGATGATCACAATTCCATATAACTGTAATAATTTTAAAATAATAACTTAGACAAGATGAAATTGTATTTTTCATCTTTTGAAAAGGACAAGAGCGGGTCTGTGGGGCTGATAGCGCAAGATAAGGAGGATCTTTGGGCTTTATACAATCTGATTGGCAAGGACGATGTTATTCGTTTGAAGACCCACCGAAATGTCAAAAAAACACCTACAGATAAACCTGTTCGTAAACTAATATCATTGGCATTAAAGGTTGAAGAAGTGGAATTCACTCCGAGTGATGAGGTTATGAGGATCAAAGCACGTACGGTTGAACCTCACGACGACGTTCCCATGGGATCGTATCATACTGCGGAACTTGAATTCAATCAGAAATTTTCGTTGTTCAAAAACGACTGGGACGAAGTCAGTCTGGACCTAGTTAACAAGTCCTGTTCCGTGGAGGAGAAAGCTGAATTGGGAGCTGTGGTTCTACAGGAAGGCGTGGCACATCTCTGTTTGATAACTGAAAATATGACTATACTACGGTCCAAGATTGAAAAATCGATTCCCAAGAAGAAACGCGGCGATTCCAGTGCTCACGACAAGTCACTGACCAAGTTTTTGGACACCACTGCCGATTCTGTTATTAGAAATTTGAATTATGAGAAATTGAAGGTTATATTGCTGGTTTCCCCAGGATTCACTGCTCGACAATTGTATGACAGAATTTTCAGCATTGCTGTCGCCACCAACAACAAGCCATTACAACAGGCCAAGTCCAAGTTTCTAGTTGCCCATTCATCTACGGGATATCTGCAAGGACTTGAGGAGGCTATGAAAACCCCAGAGCTTCAGAAACAGCTGGCAGATACTAAATTCCAACGTAATGTGGCATTGTTTGACGAATTTTCCCGGTATTTGAACGAAGATGAGGGCAAAGCATGGTATGGAGAAGCTGAAGTGGCCCGTGCTATTGATCTTGGTGGGGCTGTAAAAACGTTGATGATCACTGACACATTGTTCAAATCTGACGACATTGCACAACGCAAAAAGTACATCGAGTACACCGAACGGGTGCGTGACTCTGGCGGAGAAACCGTGGTTTTTTCCAGTCTCCACGACACCGGAGAACAGCTGAATCAATTGACCGGTATAGCTGTCATTCTAAACTACCCCGTGCCCGATCTTGATGAGGAGGAGTGAGCAGCTAACCCCACGAAACTTCAAATTACATAGATTTAATTTATTCTGCCCCCCCCACATTTGAGGACTTACATTCTAGTAGTGCGTGTAAACACAACACTGGCCCAATTAGTAGCCCATTCTGCTCTCAGGGAGCACTCCAGCCTAAGCAGTCGACAAGCTCCTGGGAATGAAGAGGGAAGAATATCTTTGACAAGGATTAGGTGGTGTAACTGCGCTCTCTCAATCTCCATGACAGAAGAACGGAAACTGTGGCAATGTAGAGGCAAAGAATGTGCCTAGAATCCCCCGGGATCTTGGAGAGCACGTGACGCCGCCGTCTGTGGGGTGGGGGAGCTATCGAAGTTGGGGCTGGTCACGTGACCAGCTCTGCGTAACACGTGCTAGCCTTCATGCCCATGTCCCATCGTGTAGCATCTCCCGGTATGAGAGATAAATAAAGGTTAACTGATTCCGTCTAACATAATTGGTATTTGTACAAATTCAATGATTGTGTGTTACCCACAAGCTCGAAAGCCATGATGTCCCAGTCTACTACCTATAAATCAGGGCTTCGGAGGATTCATTCCGCTAGGTGTCAGATATAGGTGGTTGTTGTTCA
The DNA here is from genome assembly GCA_003706165.3 of Ogataea kodamae. Classification (NCBI taxonomy): domain Eukaryota; kingdom Fungi; phylum Ascomycota; class Pichiomycetes; order Pichiales; family Pichiaceae; genus Ogataea; species Ogataea kodamae. The sequence goes on from PPKP03000011.1 coordinate 144,364, forward strand.
ACAAGATATTTCAAATCGCTCGCTGGTGCACCTGGATAAAAATGAGTGACAGGTTGCAATGCTAAACGAACACCAACTTTGCCTTATATTCAAGACAGGTATCACTACCCATTGTCACACCACAGCTTTGCGGGTCCGAACAAGTGTAACTCATAAAATCAATCTCTAACATGTAGGTCTTTTCCTAGACCATGTCTTCTATTTTAATGGTTTGCTCGGGAGAGCCTGGTGGTCCGTGTATCCCTCCCACTATATGCAACTTTTCCCAAGTAGAATCATAAGTTGAGATACACTCCTGTGGCACTCATTCACCAACATTCAATTAGTCTCCCTTATATCTGTCAGAGACCTGCTCAATGCGTGCCTTAACTAACGTTTCTGAAAGACCGCACTATTCTCCATCAAAACAGCCAAATCCTGCACTCCGCCTAATACCAACCCCACAACGGCTCCTTGAACCAACAGCATTTTTGCGGGAACAGGACGCATCTTCTTCATCCAGGCATACAGACCCCCAACAACCAGAAATGCAGTTGTGGTGTTCAGAAAGTCCACCGTGCCACGTGCCTTATCCAGAGCGGCCTCTAAGCCAAATAGAGCCAAGGTAAACGATCCGACTCGGAAGCCTACTTTAGCTCCTGTGGCCATGGATCTGGACAGACTGTAATAGCCTTTGCGTTGGTGATAAATAAACCAGCCGTTTTTGGAGCTCGGTAATCTATGCGAATTGGAGGCCAGAAATCGTAAGCCAGCCTCTCTATAACCATGGACCACACCCGCTAAAGCAGCAACACATCCCGCAGGAAGAACCAATGAGGGCAATCGTATCTCTGTCGGTATCCCCAACCTTGGATGTTCGCTCATGTGGGGTAGCCAAATAAAAAAAAACCAAATTTATTACACCTATCTTTAAAAACTTATGTCAACAGAGATAACGCAGCTGGTGGCTTCCAACTTTGAACCGCGGTACACATTTTCACTCATCACGTGTGTCACAATTGCATGTTTGCAATCAGTTCAATATGGCTTTCACATGTCGGAATTGAACGCGCCATCAGAGTTCATAAAAGATGCCCTCAAGTTAGATGTATCCCAGCTGGGAATGGTGACCAGTGCGTTCTCTTTGGGTGGGTTGTTGGCATCCACGTTTGCTGGACGCTTCGGTTATAGGTATGGGCTTCGGCCGGCCTTGTTGGCCACCTCGATCCATTACATTACAGGGTCTTTGATAGAATGGAGAGCTAATAGTTATTGGGGGCTATTTTCGGGCCGATTTATAAGCGGAGCAGGAGCCGGCCTGGCTTTGGTTTTGGTTCCCTTGTATGTCAATGAGATTGCACCAGTCAGCTTGAGAGGGGTATTGGGGGCCATGAACCAAGTCAGCATCAATGTGGGCATCTTGCTGGCACAATTGATGGCTATAGGTTATGGATCCGACGAATTATGGAAATATATCCTTCTAGGAGGAGCTTTAATTGGAGGAACCTCATTTCTCCTGGGCGCCTGTTTGCTCGAAGAGTCTCCGAAATGGCTGGTTCTGCATGCCAAAAACGAACCTTTGGCATTCCACATTCTGAGCCGATTGAGAAATCATGAAACTTTACACTGTACAAGAGAGATTCAATTGTGGAAACATGAACCGACAAATCGATCCAGTGTCAGCTTTTACGACTACCTCACCAATCCAGTCTATCGCAACTCACGGATAGTAGCTACAGCGTCGATGATCGGCCAACAATTAGCAGGCATCAATTCCATTGTGTTTTACGGTGTCAAAATCTTGACAGATCTCTTTCCCGCACACTCACTACTTCTCAATTGTTTGATCAGTTTTGGTAATACAATAGTGACCTTTTTTGCGTCCTTCTTCCTTGACAAATTAGGTCGCAAACCATTGCTCTTGCTATCTATAGCAGTGATGGGCTTATCGTCATTATGTCTATGCATTGGAATCGTGAGTGGAAATTCAGTTCTAACCCTGACCAGTGTCTTCACTTACGTGGGCTCGTTTGCAATTGGCTGTGGACCCATTCCGTTTCTTCTCATCAGCGAGGTGTCGCAAAACGAGATCAAAGACGTAGCACAGAGCTGGGGAACAGACTGCAACTGGATTAGCTGCTTCCTTGTTGGATCATTGTTCCCCGTACTCAACTCCTCGCTAGGCGGCTATACATTCGCACTATTCGCAGGAATATGTGGCATCTTCTTTGTGTTCGTCCACTCATTTGTGCCCGAAACAAAGGGCAAAGCCAGCTATGCACATGTCTGGAACCACTTTGATTAGCTAAGCGTTTGCAAATAAATAGAAAATATCACGTGATGGGTTTGCGGGTTTCCAGGTAGAAAATTTTCCTCAAAAAAGCGAAAAGTGAAAAATCAATTAATTTCTTTAATCTAATATGCCTACCAGATTAACCAAGACTAGAAAGCACAGAGGACACGTCTCGGCCGGTAAAGGTCGTGTTGGAAAGCACAGAAAGCATCCCGGTGGTAGAGGTATGGCCGGTGGTCAACACCACCACAGAACCAACTTGGACAAGTACCACCCTGGTTACTTTGGTAAAGTCGGTATGAGATACTTCCACAAGCAACAAGGACATTTCTGGAAGCCAGTGATCAACCTTGACAAGATCTGGTCGTTGGTCGAGAACAAGGACGAGAAGATTGCTTCCAGCTCTAAGGACTCTGCCATTGTTATTGACACTTTGGCTAAGGGATACGGAAAGGTTCTTGGTAAGGGTAAGCTCCCTCAAGTTCCAGTGATTGTTAAGGCCAGATACGTTTCGAAGTTGGCTGAGGAGAAGATCCGTGCTGCTGGAGGTGTTGTTGAGCTTGTTGCTTGAGTATGTATGCGAAATAATATGAGCATGAAAGTAGTACAAGAGTGTAGTTTGCCAGAGATACTGGCAACTTGATGGTGACCTCTATGTAGTTGCCAGGGCACCACGGTGTTTGTAGCTACATGTCTGAAATAAAATTTTCTTGTTTAGTTATGACTGCCGAATGGAATCCGCGCGACGCCGTGCCCGAGCACATTCGTCAATTGCTTTGCAAGCCGTGCGCATCCAACTATAACTATATTCATGCCTTCTATCAGATTGCTGCGCTCTTAAAGCAACAGAAACGGACCGGCTGGGTGGATCATGAGATCCCGGATCCGGAAAGTATTGCTGACCATATGTATCGTATGGCTATAATTGCCATGTCATTGAACAAGGACTCCTTTTGCCAAGTTCCCGATTTGACTAAATGTACCAAAATTGCACTGGTTCACGATATTGCCGAGTCATTAGTTGGAGACATTGTTCCTCACGATGCTAATATAAACAAAACAGAGAAAAACAAAAGAGAATATAGCACAATTCTGTATCTGAGCGATCTGATTCGACCATATAATGCTCTTTTTGCTGAAGAGATCGTCCAACTATGGCTTGATTATGAAGAACAGCGCACTTTTGAGTCCACCATCGTGAAGGATATCGACAAATATGAAATGCTCGTTCAAGCTTATGAATATGAACGTGCCACTAAAAAATCACTAGAGGAGTTTTTCAGATCTAGAGCTCTAATCAAACATCCAGAAATTCAAGGATTAGCAGACCAACTATTGGAAGAAAGAAAATCCTTCTGGGACTCCCTCTAATGGGGTCTGTTGAGCATGCTCCATGAATTGTCAAATCCAAATAGCATAGGTGCGAGGGTGTGTCGAAGCACAAGCATAGCAAATCCAATTGAGAACTGTGTAATAAGAAGGCCCATACAGAGTTGATCTTCTCTAAGTGGACCGAACCATAACAAGAACAAGTTGATAATTGTCAGATTTGTAGATTTAGTGATGGTAGTTTTTCCATTTTCGATCTTCTTTTCCAATCCAACGAGCTTGAGTTTTTCCAGCGTGAGCATTAATGGAACTAGAGAGCTTTTCATTGGCAACGGTTGTGTTTCCGTTTGGTATTCGGTGTATGAATTGTGGAGAAGGCCGTCTTTTTCGTTGAATTTCGGCAGTCTATGACGAGGACAGGGAACAATACCAAATAGTTGGGGGGCGGAATAAATAAAGTTGAGTATTTGCGGGATGAAGAATAGCATCAAGGTTTTCGCGAAATGGCCAGAGATTCCGACAACGGCAAACACCATACCACTAAAGTAACACCAAGTGTCTCCCACGAAAACTCGAGCAGGGAACCAGTTGTACTTTAACAACGCCAGAGTGATTCCCATGAATGGTATAAGGAAACACATACTGAACATGTGAGTATAGTAACTTGGAGAATCTTTGGATCCAATGAGTAAATACCAAGTATCGTTGAGTAACAGTAGTACTGCTACCACCACAGTTTGTCCAACTTCCAAACCATTCACTCCAGCTAGAATGTTGACAGAGTTGGGACAAAAGATGGCCATCGAGGCCATATAGAAGTAATAAGCAATGCCCAGGTCGAGCGAATTGGAGTCTAGACCCAACCAATTTTTGACAAAGTTTGGAATAAGAATAGACGTCACTCCGAAATCGACATAATAGACTATCAACAAGGGGATTGCTGCAATGGCCGGTAAAAAGAACTTGTGTCTCCATCTGATATCAAAGAGATCATCCATCAAGCCAAGCAGAATCATGGCTTGTAAAGAAAGTAAGGAGCCCAGATACGAAGGTAACATGGAGTGAGGAAAGGTATTGGAGATTAGAATGCTATTTTGACCAAATATGAATAGAAACGGGATAAAGAAGATCATCACAAATAGATATGCCACTGCTGGAATGACTCCAATAGTTTCTGGTATCAAGGGACGACCTGGTTTGGAGAGATCTCTGCCGGCCAAACCCCGAGTAATGAACGAAGGACTAACTCGAGGAATTAACACATTGGTGAGCTGATAGCCAAAAATGCCAAAACCAAGAGCCGTCACAGCTGGTTGAAAGTGATTGTTCGGTACAATCACCAAGGATGCGCCCAAAATCGTGGCTGCTAAAGAAAGCATGTGTGTTCACAAGAAAAAGGTACAAATTAAATGCGCCGATCGACGTCTCGAAGACAAAAAAAAACTGATCACCTTAGCATTTATTTTATCATGAATCAAGTGAATATACCGATAGTGGCATTTCCACCATTCAAACTCCGATCTAGTCTGATTGATAAGGATCCGGTTATTTGGCAACATATGTTGGAAAGCTATATTGAATTGTTCCGTAAGTTGATTGCCATTGCCAACAAAAGGGATATCAAATTGTCTGTAAAGTCTCATCAACAATTGTCTACATTTATGAAGGTTTATTTGGCCGAAGTGAGCGAAGAATCTACCAAGATCTTTTCATTGGGGGCCATCAATCCAGAAATAGTTAAAAATCAGCTTCTTTTGAAGTTGGTTGTTTTTCAATTTATCAAATCTTACAATTTAGTCAATTTAAATTTGACGGGAGAATCAGTGTGGGATTTCTGTAAAGTCTATTTGAGATTAGCAATTGCAAATTCCAATATGAACCAATCGTTAATAAGTGTTGATATAGTTCGCAATCTTGTTCGAGGAACCATTAAGTCCAAGGTGAATTCGAAGTCAGATGATATCTCCCTGATCAAATCTCTTCAAGAGGCTTTAAAATTGCGAATCAGTAATGCAAAGTTCAACAGAATTGACTTGGAAACACTGAGCATGTTACTAGGTTATAAGGTTTCAGGAAAGCGGAAATTTGGGCCCAAGTCTCAGGATACCACTACACAAGAGTTTGTCAATGGTCATTGGATATCAATATTAGAAACCCTATATAACAGAGGAGACTCCATGCACGCACAGCAGTGTTTTGAGATCATGTTGATATCATTGGTTAGTTTGACTGCTCCCAAAATAGTCCGTTTGGTTAAGGATTTGGAAGTTGGATCGAAGTCCCACTTTATTCGCCAATATCCATTGGTTGCAAGAATAGTTCTTTCACGCAAGTTTCAAGACAAGTTTCCTCAAATTAAAGATGAGTTGTTTAAATCCAAAGAAGCCAGTATGCATGAGATTCGCAGTTTGATGGATGTGTTCCCGCAATTGACAGAAGGACAATGTAAAGCTATGTTAAAGAAGTACAAGACTGTGGAACAAGCTATGAATAAAATATTAGAAGGTGAAGTTGTTGAAGAACCAAAACCAACTGTACAATTTGGAAAGAAACAGTTCTCCATGAAAATAGATACAAAGAGTCAAAAAGAATTACGCAAGAAAACCTTGGAGAATGCACTGAGATTACTCTACGAGTCTGACGAAGACGAACCTGATGACACATACAATGACCAAGAAGTCACCCAAGGGGTTGTTGGGACCTCCAAAACGGACGATTTCGAGGTGGATGAAGAGTTTGAGGAATCAAAGACTCAAAATCAAAAACTCGACACCAATCTTGAACATGTGGAGCTAAAGTTACTTGGCATCTACAAATCTAATCCGGAAGCATTTGAGAGATCCTCTCGATACTCTAATTACCGTCGCCAGTTGAAGCTGGAGATAAATTGGACAGATGAACAGATTGAAGGATGGGCACGAATGTTGGAACGAAACCCCAAACGGTTCAAATTGCTCGAGGAAAAAATGCTAGACTCTTATGGGTCTCTTAACCAACAATTACCCAAGACCAACTATCACGAAGGCAAGGAGGAAACGCGTCGACCTGCGAAATCTTCGGGAGGCCGAAATTATCGTAAAATAGCACATGATCGTAAGATGGCTAAACAGTTTAATTAGATAAATTAAATAATGCGCATTATTTAAGTTTCCGTTTCTTTCTCTTTTCAGTAAGATTTTTTTGGAGAACTTGCCACATCTCTTCGTCATCGCTCGACTCTTCTTCTTGTTCAGACTCCGGAAGTTGCTGTATGGTCTCTTTCTTCTTTTCAATTCTGGCTGTCACTTTTTTCTCAGGAACTTCATCTGCCTCCAAAACTAAAACATCGCTAATTTGAGTACCAACGTACACTTTCGCAACCAGCTCTCTAGTATCCAAGTCAAAACAGCGAGCATATCTATCAAGACCTCCGGTCAATAGTAGGTTTCTGTGAACCTTGAGTGCTTGGATGGATCCAACAGCACCTGCAAATTTACCTTGCATTTTTCCTGTTTTAATGTCAAATTTCGCGGTAGTGGTATGGGTATCCGAGCAAACTATTTCGGTCTCGTTAAGTTTAGCCAACGTGATCAGAGGCTTTTCGGTGACTTTGTGATTTTGCACTGGACGACGACTTTTTTGGGAATCGTAATACCTAACTTGTCCATATCTGGTCACAATTAGAAGTTTGACCACATCTTCTTTGTCTGTTGGGTCGGTACAAAATGTAATTTGGGACACCCAAATAGGCTCGCGTAAATCCAGTTTGTTATTTGGAACGTTCTTAGCCTTGAAGATCACTCTATCTGATTTTATTTCCAAAACGGTGACATCATTTTCTTTACCGCCATATGCAAATATTCCAGGTCTTTGCTCGTCACCAGCAAATGCACTGACAGGACCTTTCACCTGGTACTGCTCAAAAGTCCATTTTTCAGGGTCAATCTCACAAACACACCCCGAAGCAGTACAACTGTAAATCTTTTCATGAAGCACAAAAAGCGACACAAATTCATCTTGTTCGTCTCTAGACAATCCGGTCAGCTCTTTCAGCTCGTTGTACTCATTGTCAATATCATAGACATGCAAAGAGCCACCCTTTCTAGCTGCTACCACTAAGTTTTTGTATAGCACCAGACGCTGGACTGCTCTTGCCCGTGTTTCTGCGCACACAGTTGTGACCGACAAAGGCTGTGGAGCAGTCTGTTTCGATGTATCTGTCCCAGGAACACAGACGATCTCCTTCAAGGCGCCTGAATCTTCTGCAGTAACCAAAAGCTTCATAAGATGCAAGGATAATAATTTTCCAATTTTTTTAATCTCTGGCTGTGTTTTGGGTGTGCACGAAGCTTTTAATTCAAAACATAAATATTATACAAATTAAATGAGTCGCAGTCGCAAAGCAGCAAAGAAAGCCGTCGACGAGCCGGTGAAGTACGTGCGATTCGAGGGGCTCCAACAGGCGGCAGAGTTTGCGCTCAAAGAGACCGTGGCCAAGTTCAGTTTGGAGAAGCTGGAGGAGTGTTATCCCGGGGTTGAACGGGACATACTAGCCGACTTCCAGAAACAGATTTCGGAGATGTGGACCAGCAAGGCGGTGGAAGAGTTTGGCAGGATTTACATTGAGAAAGATCTCGAAGCGAAGCTGAACGAGCTGGACGAGATAGTACACGAGTCGCGCCAACGCCAATTGCGCAAGGACCCGCCTTTTCCAATCCACGAAATGAGTCCCGAAGAAGTGGTGCAAAGCAAGGTGTTTGCGGCCAAGGAGAGGTCCATTGTGGTGTTGCAAGAAAAGTTGGAGCTGTTGAGGCGCGAAAATGAACGACTAGCCCAGACTTTGAATGACAAAAATAAGGAAACCCAAACTAATTTGTCCAACGTCGAGAAATCCATACAACAACTGAAGCAACTGGAACAAATGCAAGACCAGCTTCCCGACGAGCGGTTTGAGCAATTCATCAAACAGCTTATTTCGCCTCAGCACTAATAACACTCATGCACTGGAAGTTGTTGGCATAGGTGCTTTTGTACAGTCTAATCATGCCGTCATCGCCGCACGAGCTCAAGACTGTTCCTGTAAGGTTCCAGCTCACTTTCCAAACCTCACCCTTGTGGTCGTTGAATTTGCCTACCTGCTCGATCTCAAACTCATTGTCCGGCTTTTCCACCAATTTGAAGATGCGCATATATCCATCTTTGCATGCCGTGGCAATCAGGTGATACGACCGGCCCATCGAGGGCGCCCACGAGACCGATCTGATCAGACCATTGTGTTCCGGAAGCACGGCCGCCTGCTTAAACTTATTATCGCTCTCATCTTTGTAATATATGTATGCCTGATCCAACGCACTAACCACGAGCTTTTCCGACGAAAACCGGGACGGACTCCAGCACAGGGAGAAGTCTGACTGCAGATGTGTCGCCACCGATGAGGTCAACACCTCGATTTCGTGAACTAGCGTCCACTGCCTCAAATTCGACGGGTCCAGCGAACAGTAGACTCGCAACTTGCCGTCCGCTCCAATTGTGCCTACACCAAGTCCCAGATGTGCCGGCATGAAGCACGCGTCATACAAAGGACCATGCGAGTCTGCCACCGTGCACAACCTGCGCCATCTTCGCCCCGAGCCAAGTGGCTCCTCGAACTTCTCCTGCCAAATTTTCAAAGAGCGGTCGTACGATATGGACATGAGCAAATGACCAAACTCAGGATTCGCAAAGTCAACCTTAGTAATGGTGGAATCGTGTGCTTTCCACGAGTCGTTCAAAACCCACATCGACGTGTCCGGGTCCAAATCAAACACTTTGATGTGCTGGTCGGCCGAGCACGTGACCAGTTGCCGACCGTAGTAGTCATACTTGACGTCGAGTACGAGGTCCTCATGGTTGGTAGCAAACGGCTTGACACTGTCCTTCATTGAGAATAAATATACATTAAAAAAACTGGCGTCGCTTCATACATGGAATGGCCAGGCCGCCGACGCGCCGATCGACGCGCCGCGAGGCCGCAGCAGGCTACTCCGAGTAGTCGCTTGCGGTGCGGTCATCGTCGTCGTCGGGCTTGCGGATGCGGGTACGTGGTGTGCTCAGTCCGAGTCCCTTCAGCTCGGAGTGCGGAGTTTCCTCGAGTTCCGTTTCCTCGAGCTCTGTTTCTTCGTCCGTGCTTTCCGCAGCCACAGTTCGGGCAGTCTTATACACGGGAAGTGGTGGCGGCAACATGGCGCTGCGGCGCGGTGGTGACGGCGACTGCGATTGTGGCTGCGACCCCGAGTACTTCACGGGCGACGAGAGCGATATTAGCGACATGATGGCCTCCTGCTCGAGCTTGCTATCGGACGAGGAACGGTGATGCGCCGGCATTTGTGGGGGCGGGAGCATGGATCCTACTTGTACATTTAGCTTGGGCTTTTCGGAAGAGAGCGCCTTGTAAAGGGCCAGCTCTGCTGCTCCGTGTTTGTTTGCGAGCTCGTCCAGTTTGATTTTAGCGCGGCGATGCGCAGCCCGCGGAGCAGGTTCCGGAGACGTCGGCGCGTAGGTTGGTAATTTATCGCTCTGGAGGTTCCAAAATGCGTCTTGGAGTTTCTTGTCTTCTGATGAGAGCAGTTTGCGGTTCTTGTCTTCCTCCAAGTTCTTTTCCAGTTCGGCTATGGATTTAGACGACCATCCGTGCTGAATTTTCAAGTTTGCGTAGTTCAGTCTTGTTTTCAAGTTTTCCGAGATCTCTTTGATTTCGTGGTCATTCTTCTTGTGCACTCTAAAGGGCGAGCCTCCTGGCTGTCGCTTTGGGGATTTGAGGATAGAATCATGAAAGATGTAGTTGTTGTGCCTGTCCGGGGATCTATTGATGATCTTATTGAGCTCGACTGAGCGCTTCTTTAAATCTGTGTCAGCACGATTGGCCTCTGGCGACTTGAGAAGACTGTAGAAGTCAGTACTCTTGCGCTTTGAAGGAGTGGTATTAAACTTTTGTGTTGGAGACAGTAGAGGAGTTCCCTCGGGGAGAAGTTGATGCGGAGTTCGTTCCGGGGTTTGCGGACACTGATGTTGCTCGAAAACAGCTGTCTTGCGCAACGATGGAGTTGTTGGTTCTCTTAGTTGCGTCATTTTTGGTTCATTAGTGGCACCGGCCTCTGTGGAACGTGCTCGATCGGTTTCTGAACCGCTCATATACCTTTCAATATGAAACTCTGCGGATAGTAGCGTGGAAGATACAGAACTGGTGGCTTGTTCTGTCGTCCTAAAATTTGCCAATATACAAGATGAAGCTAAACACTAGCGAAGGAAGAATAAATAATAATAAATAATTCTACCGTCATCTATTAATTACAACACGCTATCTTTGCAGACAGGAATGCATTAATCGACACAAGCTTTCCATTAAAACACTACGTAATCCAAATTGACCGGGAACCTGTGTCGAAGTAAGCCAGCTGCTCGATGTCTGCATATGCCACCACTTGCTGCTAGTCGACGCCATCCAACATGCATCCGTGCACCGCGGCGTGGCTGGGTTTGTTTATTTATGTTTACATGTGACACGAAATTTGTGGCAGGGTAAATATCGAAAATATATTAGTTGCATAAGTCCTTACTGGTCAGTGTTGGATGTCGAAGGTTAAAGTTGGGTTCCCAGAGGTACCAGAGATGCCTGGACAATGGTACAAGTTTAATGTGAACCGGGAAGAAGACGATTTGGGCGAGGTTAATACTTCTGGTGACGAGTTGTTTACCAAGAAGAAACGGAGCTGGCTTCGTAATGTATTGGCCAGGAAGAGCGACAACAAAGGCTTGAATTTTGCCTTGCAGGCGACCAATATTGAGTCCATGCCAATGGTGAGTCGATTTGAGCGCAGAAACGATCAATGGAGAGAACGTCAAAATACTATCGAATCCAATGAGCCAGTTTTAGAGCGAGCCAAACAGAAAACTGCCAGCCATCCACAACCACAAGCCCCTGCACGAAGAGTTGAACGGGAAATGCGTAAAATCCGTCGAGCAAACGGTGACGAGGAACAAATATTTAAAGAATCATTTATTGAACGAACAACTACACAATCCACGGAACCTTCTTCAAATTGGGTCAATAGGGTGTCTTCAAAAATGAAGAAGAACAACAACCAAGCGCGCTTTTCGGGATCCCAATTCGACCAAAATTTGAAAGATTACATGTGGTTCCATAATGGAGTCAGATATCCCGATCGAGAGAGAGGACTTGAAAACCGTCGCAAAAATCAACAAGTCCAGCAGGCCATCCAACAACAGCAACAACAACAACCGCCGCAACCAACCATCCAATCGTCCGTATACAAGATCCACGAATCTATGCAATCTTCACTAAAATTCGTGCCTATAGTCGGGGTGGTGTTCCAACTATTCAACATAATCTACTCGATTAACATACTCCCGCCAGAAGTAGTATTGGTTGCCGAACTCATCGCCTACTTCTGGGTGATCTCATTACTTTTCCGGATCTACAATACTGCAAGTATACTGTTTAGTCCTCTATGGAAACTGAAAAACTTTTTTTGGTAGCAATATGCAATATAATTATAACAGAGACCGAACCAAAGATGCAATGATCAATCGTAAAAAACTCAAACCCTCAAACAAAGAACCAGCCCTCAATGATATCTAAAACAACTCTTTAAGCTCGTCAAGAACTTCCTCAATGACGCTGTCGATTTTCTCTTTAGCTCCCACGAGGTCGACAGAGGCAGCAGCCTTCAATGCACGGCCGAAATCCTCTTTCAGAGACTCGGTACTGGAAAACTCGTAGTCCAGATCCCAGAAGTCAGAGAGGTTCTTGCCTGCACCGTTGTAAATGAGGATGTTAGGAGTTCCATCGTCTGGAATCTCCGAAAGCAGATCCTTAGTACCGTACTTGATGATGTTCTTCTTCAATTGAGCTGGCGAAATGGAAGCAGAGGCAAACATCGACTCGGACTCTGGCTGCAAACCGAGGAAGTAGGTCAACAATCCGCACACATGTGGAGAAGCCATCGAGGTTCCCGAAAGCGTAGCGGTGGCACTATCAGATCCAATGTATGTGGACAGAATGTTCAAACCAGGAGCAAAAATGTCCACACACTTACCATAGTTGGAGAAGTATGCTCTTGAATCAGACAGAGTAGATGCACCAACGGTGACAGCGCTCTCGGCAGCAGCGGGAGAGTAATTGCATGCGTCGGCATTGTCATTACCGGCAGCAACAGCAAAGTGCAAACCTGCTTTGACTGCAGCATTGACGGCCATATCCAAGGCAGGAGATTTGCCTCCTCCAAGAGACATGTTGGCAGTGGAACCTTTGAATCCCTTCTTGTTCTCCTTAACGGCAGCAAGGTGAGAGTTGGCAGCATATTCGACACCTTTCACGACATCCGACATCGAGCCAGATCCGTTCGATCTGAGAACCTTGACGGCAACTAAGTTGGCGTTCTTGGAGACACCGTAATGCTCGGAACCAATGGTTCCTGCACAGTGAGTACCGTGTCCGTTTCCGTCGATATCATCGTCGCCTGTTGGGATTGTTTTTCCCCACTTGGCTCTGCCACCGAAATCAACGTGGTTGACATTTATACCGGTATCAATGATGTAGGAAGTGACCCCGTCTCCAGAGACAGTATCATAGATGTATTGATTGAAGTTGCCGAGGCTCAACGGCTCTCTGTGAGAGATTCTGGAAAGACCCCATGGAGCACCGGTTTGAACTTCAGCCTCGTTAGCGTAAACTTTAGAGTCCTGCTCCACAAAAGCAACATCAGGATGTCTTCTGATGAGGTTGATGACGGTCTCTGGGAAATAGCCTGTGTATCCAGAGAAGAAGTCGCCAATCTTGAACAGACTGGTGAGGTCGAGGGATTCAGAAGTGAAACCGTTGGCTTGGATTTCTTCAGAACTCATGTTGAGTTCTGTCAAAGCCTGTGCATGGATGTCTTTGAGCCAGGTCATGTGGAAGTCGACTGCATTAGAGGGAACATCATTTTTGAACACAACGATGTACGAGTTTGGAATCACGTCTTGTTCGGTCACTGGCTTAGTGATCAAAGGTCTAGCCTTGTCTTCAGCAAGAAGGGACACGACAGGAGAAGAGATGTCCTTAGACTCATGAGCTAATAAGGCTTGTTGGGGCGAGGTTTCAAAGTTTGGAATAACAAGACCTTGAACGGCCATTGCGGCGACCAAGGAAAGTGCAACTGCGTGTTTCATGATGCAGTTGAGAAGCTAATTGAAGATAATAACACTCTCTATCTAATAAAATGAAATAAAGAGAAGGGAGATAAAAAAGGTTGAGCAGATTGCTTTAAGAAGACATCTCGTTTCTTTTATTTGCGTGGGTGGCAAATCCAAATAGGGAAAAGCTGGGGCACGACTGATAAGCTTGACGTGATAAGCGGTGTTGGGATGGCTTATTGTATTGGTGTTTTGGATCTGGAGCTGTGAAACAGGCGTGTGCGTATCAAAGGAGCGTTTTTGCTCAAGAGACATCTTGACTTGTCGAGACGAGTTGGGCATGTTGATTTGTGCACCGCCACACAGACACCCGTGCGCCACATTCGATTTGCAAAAAAAAAACCATCCAGTAATTCGCTTGTCATGTCGCAAAGTAAGGAGTCCAGTTTGGAGGTCAAGAATCTTTTGAGACTGGTTACACGCTCGTTTTATGATCCGCCATGTGTGCTTATTATGGAGGTGTTGTTGTTCCATTCGGTGGTGTACGAAGAGGACATGTTGAAGCTGACTTGTATGCATCGGAAGGTGTTTCGGTCGTATTGCAATCGGCTATTAGAAGACCGGTTGGTGGTTGCTTATACACAGAAGGAGGACTCTCCGCAATATAGAATGATGGCCAAGACGTATTTTTTCGTGCGATGGGTCGAGGCTATTGATGCCATCAAATGGAAAATACATTCTCTGGTCAAGATGGTCAAGGAGGAGGTTGATCAACTGAGCGATCCACAAGGATATATGTGTCCTTCATGTCGGACCAAGTATTCATTGTTGGATGCGGCTTCGCTTTTGAGCGAGGACAAAATGTCTTTCGAGTGTTCCCTATGTGGAGACAAATTGATCGAGGACGATTCCGGATTGGAGGCACAAAAAGGTCAGGAGAAATTGGAGAAGTTGATGTCGCAAATCGAGCCCATCATCCAATCGCTGAAACGAATCGACAACATGAAAATTGAGGATAACAACTTCGAGTCGTCCTTGGTCAAGGCCATTCCAGCCACCTCCACTTCGACTGCTTCGTACACTGTCAGCGGCAAGGTTCCTCGCAGCGGGAAGCCTGGAATGTCGCAGTCGCTTCAGAACGCAGCACAAAAGTCGCAGGCTACGGTGCATGTGTCGATCACTGCGGACGACGAGGACGCCAAGCTGGAGCGGGAAATCAAGGAGCAGAAGACCGAGACGTTGCGGCAAAACGCTTTACCGTCATGGCATGTGGAGTCTACAGTGGGCAAGAGCTTACTTCTGGGCGAGCAGGTTTCGTCTATCAAAGAGGAGAAACCAGACGTGGGCGTCATCAAGAGCGAAACTCCAGTGGAGCCTACCTCTGCCACCACCCCCGCCTCGACAGAGGTTTCTGCGTCCGGGAAAGCCGATACGGCCGAGGAGTTGGACGCTCTTACTGCATACTACGCTCAATTACGTGCTCGTCAAGAGCAAGAAGATCAAGAGGAAGACGAGGAGGAGGACGATGACGAAGAATTGGACGACGCGATGTTTGAAGACGAAATAAGTTGAGTCGAAAAATATATGAGTAGTGCAAAGTGAAAAATTTGGACGAGAATTAACTTTCCAAAACGACATGGCAGAGAAACCAGATCCTTTTAAATCGTTTATAGCTGGCGGAGTGGCTGGTGCCGTTGAAGGCGTGGTGACGTATCCCTTCGAGTTCGCCAAAACCCGGCTCCAGCTGGTGGACAAGAGCGCCAAGATGTCCCGGAACCCGCTGGTGCTCATCTACACCGTTGCTCGCACACAGGGCGTGGGTGCCCTGTATGTTGGGTGCCCTGCGTTTGTGGTCGGAAACACAGCCAAGGCCTCGGTGCGGTTTCTCGGGTTCGACGCAATCAAACGGGTTCTTGCCGACAAGGATGGGAAGTTGAGTGGTCCGCGTGGTGTGTTGGCCGGTCTTGGAGCAGGCCTGCTCGAGAGCGTGGTGGCCGTGACGCCAGCCGAGGCTATCAAGACTGCAATGATTGACGACAAGCAAGCAGTCAAGCCTAAGTACCAAGGCAGTTTCGGCACAGTCCATCTCGTGAGAGATCTAGGGGTGCGTGGATTGTATCAGGGCCTATTACCTGTCGCTATGCGGCAGGGAGCCAACTCGGCCGTGCGTTTGGGCTCTTACAACAAGATCAAAGGCATTCTGCAACAGGCCAGCGGAACAGGACCTAACGAACCTCTAAGCTCGCAGATGACGTTTGTTCTTGGTGCCTTTGCCGGAATAGTGACCGTGTACACGACAATGCCTATCGACACGGTCAAGACCCGGATGCAAGCCTTGGACGCCGACAAGCTGTACCGTAGCACAATGCACTGTTTTGTGCGCATTTTCAAAGAGGAAGGGCTCATGACATTCTGGAAAGGAGCCACTCCACGTTTGGGTCGTCTGATTTTGAGTGGAGGAATAGTCTTCACGATTTACGAGAAAATGTTGTTGGTTCTCAACTGATCAAACGGGCTCCTGCGGTTGGAGCATGGCTTTTTCCGCGCGTTTGGCCTTGATAAATTCGTAAACGGCCTTCAATATAATAAATGATCCGAACGCAATCAACAAGTAGCAAAATACAGGTGTCGAAGCTAATTTGTCGTCTGCCAAGTCTGTCGATTCTAAAAGAGGTAGGCTTGAGCTGAAGTTGTCAATGTCTCCTTCTAAGACTCCATTGGAGTCGACGTCGATCGAGTTTGGCGAGGATGGCTCGAGTTTTTGTTCGCTGCGCAGGCCACCACCAGACCCGTATGCAACAGGGAGCGTGGAGTATCCGAAGCTTACGAGCGTAATTCCAAGACCTACCTGGGATCCATTTTTGGCAGCGTGAGAGGTGTGGAGTAAGTACGTCACCACAAACCCAACAAACTGGAACGCCACGGACACCGTCATGTTCCATATGAAATTGATGACGTTGCCGACGGGGAGACCGTCCACAAACACCTCATCATCGTAGCCGGCCATAATGGTCGCCTCCCAGTACGGTGGCGTTGGATCCTGAGACGCCTCCTCGTAGGTCGGAAGTTGGTTAGAGTTCTCGTGCCCGTTCTGCACGCTCGGTTTGGCGGACATATTACTGAAAACACCATCCTGCGCCTGTCCAACGTGCGCAGAGCCACGGCCACCAGGAACCACGTTGTACCGGTTATCCCGCACAAAAAACCGGAGCAATGGCGCGTTCATCAACATGTATCGCACATGGTTCCGCATGGCTGCCGCCGTGGGCCGAGCCGTGGGCTGTTCCGTCGGCACCGGATCCCGCTCATGTTGTTGCTCATGATCCTGGCGACTCTGTTGAAACTGTGAAGCACCCATTTGCGAGCCGGATCCTGCTGCGGGCCCGGCCATCTCTAACATTTCTATATCGTTCATGTTGCCACAAATATTTAGTAATTTTACAATTTTATCTGCGCCTCACAGCACCGCCTTGCGAAGCCGAATGCGAACGATGGCGCGATGCTGGTCGATCCGGTACACAACGTTGTTGGAGACCTGCACCGGGGCGTCATAGTTGCGTGTCTGGTCTCCGCGCTCCTCGGCACGCAGCTGCTCGAGCTCCTGGAGCTGCTCCCGAGGAACTTCCACTTGCAATGGAAAGTCCAGGTAGCTGTCGACAGGCGGGCCCAAGTTGACCGCGGCAGGAGCAACCGTGGACGGAACCGGACTGCGGAACGTCTTGGGGAAATCATTCAAGTCTGTAAGAACATAAGCTCCACGGCGACCCACTCTTGTTTGTCCTCTTTTCTTGCGTCTAGCCTCGCGCTCTCGTTCTTTAGCCAGCTTTTCCAAAGTGTCCAGCGAAACCTCCTGCAACGAAGGGGTATATTCTTGTAACAAGTATCGAGGTCGGATCACCGAGTTGACATCGATGTTGGACCGAACCACGTCCTTGAATTCGTCTCCACTTATGGGTCCTCCATCAAACTTGTATCCAACCGAGAATAGCGATTTTATGTATATTTGGCATTGTTCGCGAATCGAATGGGAGATTGCGGTCTCGAACTCTCCAGGCAAGGCCATGTCTCGACACATCACCCTTGCGAACTCTTCAGGATCGTTCTCGGGATTGGCCAGGTCCCAGTCGAACTTGTCAACCAGATTGTTATCTCCAACAGTAATATCCAACGAGATTGGTAGACGTAGATCCGATTCTTTGAAATCACCAAAAACCATCGGATGGTATTCGCTAATCTGCTCCTTTATTGCACTAACGATTTTCTCTAAATTCATACTTTGTCCTTGTGGAAACTTGTAGTCTTCCATCAGAATTCGTGCAAACCGGTCCACAGACACCACGTTCTCGTGGATGTTCCATAGGAACGTGTCGTTCAGCTTGAAAGAGTCGCGGTCGACGTCGAATTCCAGCCTGATCGGAACCAGCTCCTCTGGTTTTTCTGCATGTTTTCGATACTTTTCAGGAGCAACGTACTCATCCAGAACTTTGGAATACTTTTTGCGGTTCTTGGGCAACACCAGACGCACTTTTCCCGAAGTGAATCCATTTCCATAGCCCGCATACCCTTCTCCCCAAATGCTTTCAGCATTCTTGCCAGAATCGACCAGTCCCATCGTCTTCAACCGAGAGTCGCGCACAGACTGATAGTGTTTCAAATCACGCAGAACACGAGTCATCACGCGTGCACTGGCACCATTATTGGACTCCTCGACGCTGTGTTTTCCGTACGCGTCGTCGCGTTCGACCATCTGTTCGTAAACAAGCAGCGAAGTCGGGACCTCGCGACCGTCCTTGGCCAGCTGCTTGGACCATTGGTGAACATCCTCGAGCGGCTTCGGAGGCTCAACCATTGTGGACGGACTGTTGGGAGCGACGCCCGACGTATCCAGAGGATCCTTGGCAGAACTGCGTTTCCGCGGCACCCTCTTCTGCACACCAGACATTTCCGGAGACATCATCGACATCTGCGGCTCCGGGACAATGGCCATCGGTGTAGGTATGGATCCTACCGTTGCTGTGGCCATCTGAGACGGCACCGGGGCAGGCACTTGGCCAGCCATCTGGCCAGCCATCTGGCCTACCATTGGGCCCTGAACTGGGACCTGCCCATGCTGCTGCTGGATCTGACGTTGCTGCTGCTGCTGGATCATCTTGGCCTGCATCTGCGGGTTGAGAGGCTGTTGCAATGCGGCTTTACGTTGTTGTTCATAGTGTTGCAAAAACATCTGTAATTGCGGGTTTTTCATGATGACGGCGTTGCGCTGCTGAGGATCCATCCGCATCAGATTCTGAATGATCATCTGCGGAGTCATCTGCTGCTGAGATGGCCCCTGGCCAGAATTGCCTTCAAACATAGAGAATATAAATAATTTAAAAGAGTGGAAATATATTTCGGGGAAGAATGATTACATCAGCATTACCAGGGGCAGGCTCTATTAGGTCCGGTAATGGCCGTTGATCTTGACGTATTCCAAGGACAGGTCGCAGGTCCAGAACTCTGTCTGGAAGCCCCCACCGGTTCCGAGACTCACACGGACGGTGATGTCCTCTTCTTTGAGAATTTCCGAGGCACGAGCTTCGTCGATTTCTTGCGGCACACCGTCGATCATCAGATGCAAAGGCTCGCCGTTGGAAGCGATGAAGGAGCCCGAGACTTTGTCTGGGTTGATTTCTGCCCCAGAGTAGCCCGTAGCACACAGGATACGACCCCAATTGGCGTCTTCTCCGTACATGGCGGTCTTGAACAGGGACGAGTTACCAATAGCGTGGGCCACGGTTTTGGCGTCCTCAAAGCTCAGGGCGTCTTGAATTTGCAGAGTAATGAACTTGGTGGCTCCTTCACCGTCACGGACCACCAATTGGGCCAGCTGTTTGGCCGTTTCGGTCAGAACGGTCTGAACTTCCTCGTAATGACGATGCTGCTCCGTGATGGTTTCTCCTCCGGCAGCGCCGTTGGCCAGCGAGATGATGGTGTCGTTAGTCGACATGTCTGTGTCAATGGAGATCGAGTTGAACGAGCGGTCCACTGCGTGTTTGAGCATTTTCTGCAGAGCCGGAGCAGCGATGGGAGCATCGGTCACCAGCCATCCCAGAAGCGTGGCCATATTTGGACAGATCATGCCGGCACCTTTGGATAGACCGGCGATCGAGTATTCGACGCCGTCCAAGGAGAACTTGCGGGTGACCATCTTGGGGAAGGTGTCGGTGGTCATGATACCTTGAGCACAAGATTTCCAGTGGTCGAAGGAGTCGCCCAATTGCGGAGTGAGGGTGTTGATACCGGCACAGATCTTGTCGATCTGCAGGGTTTGGCCAATGACACCGGTGGACATCACGAGGACGGAGTCTTTGTCGAGTCCCAGGCTCTTGGCCGTGGTTTCCATCATGGAGTGGGCGTCGGCCATGCCCTGTTTTCCCGTGACGGCGTTTGCGCAGCCCGAGTTGGCGACGATGGCGCAGATGCCTTCACCGTGGGTGCGGTCCATGACGGCACGCGAGGCCTGGACGGGCGCCGCCTGGATCTTATTTGTGGTGAAGACGGCTGCGGCCGCAGCAGGCACAGTGGACGCTAGCACGGCGAGATCGAGCGCGCCGTTCTTCTTGACCCCCGAGTGGAGGCCTCCGACAACGAAGCCTTTTGGGAATGTGCCCGAGGTCGGCACGAATCTGGTCTTGTCGAGCAGCTTAGCAGCAGTAGAGAACTTGCGCATGGTGACTCAAATTACAAAGAGGTGAAAAAAAAACCGTGGCCGGCGATCGACGCGACTCTTGACTGGATCTTTGCAAGAGCTTTTTCCCTGCTGGATATGGTGTACGCTGCACGCATCAAGATACAGAGAGCCAACACGGACAAGCCGGTGGTGCGGCGGGAGATGCGGCCGCGAACGCCTGTTGTGGCGAAGCCGGCTGCAGAGGTGACGGACGCCCCGGAATGGACGCAGGACGACGAGACACGCGGTACCGACAGTGCGGTGCTGGGCCAGCCTCTGGAGCAGCCACCGTCTGCCAAGGTGATGAAGGAGGCGTTTGGGGGCCGGAGACGCGGAAGAGGAGGAAAGCTATTGCAGAAACGGGCACAGACGCCCGACACAGAGGAAGACACGCACTCGTTACAGGAGACGGAAAGCAAGTATCGTATGCAACTGGCGACCCGCGCATCCGACCTCGTGACCATGCCGAGCTCGGAGCGGACTCCTCTACCCGAAAAGGAGCCATCAGAGCCTCAACCACCGAGCAGGAAGCGTGCGCGAACGGTCAAGTTGTCTGGTCGTCGAAGCAAGCAAACGGCGTCGGCGATGGGATTGGCCGCAAAAGACGAGCTCGCCCAGCCCGAGCGAGACCCCAGTCTCGACAACCACGACTTCTGCTCCTCGTGCGGCCTCACAGGATTGTTTGTTTGCTGCGAGGGGTGCCCGAAATCGTTCCATTTCCTGTGTCTGGATCCGCCTGCGGACGAGGCCGATCTGCCAGATCAGTGGTTCTGCAAAGAATGCACGGCCGCACGCAACAAGCCCAAGAAGGCACACATCGGGATCCTCTCGCAGCTACTAGATACTCTCAACAGACACGTGCCGTTGGCGTTCCGGCTGCCGCGCGAGGTGGCCGACGCGTTTGAAGGAGTGTCCATGTCGCGCGAAGGCGATTTCGAGGACAACACCATGAAACCCAACAAGTCGTACGCCCAGCTGCTGGCCGAGGCCCAGGACCCGCTGTACAACGTCTACGACAGCGAGGACAACCCGCTGTTCTGCTACAAGTGCCGCGGCTCGGGTCTCGGGGGCCGTGCGCTCACTCGGTGCGACTTCTGCCAGTTGGCGTGGCATCTGGACTGTCTGGACCCGCCGCTGACGACGGCCAAGTTGCTGGGCTCGAAGTGGATGTGTCCCAACCACGTCGAAACAGTGGTCAAACCCAAACGCAGACTGCGCCACCAGCCCAAAGTGCAGGTGGCTCTCACGCGTGGCTTCGATGCGCCGTCCGACGCCAATATCGACATTCTGAACCTGGACGACGACGACGACCAAGTGCCTCCGAACCCGGTGTTCCAGTTCCGCAACACGCCCGACGGCGCCGCGTACCGGCTGGGACGCGACATGACCAAGCTGGTCCACGCACAGAAAAATCATAACATTACCTACCAGGTCAAAGAGGAAGCCATCATTCTGGACTTTGTCAAATTGACGAAAACTAAACAGGTCGCTATACAACACGAGCGCGATTCAGAAAACTTGAAACTGCTGCAGAATACCTCGCCCGACCTGAAAGAGTATCTTCTGGGAGTTTCCAAGCTGAGCCAGCGGTCGCTTATCACGCCCCACCAAAAAAGACTCAATCTACACCAGTTGCTAGCCCAAGTTGACGACGAATTCCGCATCGAGGACGAAACCCTGTCCAAAGACGAATTGCGCGAGCTTCTGATAGTCAAGAAGTTGATGGAGCTCAAGGGACACGACCAAATGCTCGAGTTTCTTCGTTCATGATGGCTCTATTTACTCAACATTGTAATCAACTTTAGCACGTTGAATGGCGCTGCGTCGCGTGGGCTCAAGCCGCGGTTTCTTGGCCGCGAGTTCGGACACCATGGCCGGTGTGTTGGTACGTTTCTCTGGCAGACCCACCGCAACGTGTTTGGTCTTCTCGCGAATCACATCATTCAGAGCTTTGGACGCACATTCAGGAATAAAAGACTGGACAGACAATTCATGCAATTTATTCGAATCACTTATCGATTCAAACAGGTCGCCTGGTAACGATAATCTTCCTGGCCATGTGGAAATGCTCCAATTCTTTTGCTTGGCAAGAGTCTTGATGATCGATTGGGCCAGGTCAGAAACCATATACACATTCGACGAGTTCTCCGGATCCAGTCGATCTCTATATTGCTTCATTCTAGCAGAAATGTAATACAGTAAAGACACATTGTCCACATTGAGAATCAAGTCAAGAGCCAAGATAATGTACGTTGCAGCGAAACTCAAAACAGATCGGTAATCGTTGTCAGATTTGGCCGTTTCCAGTAGATCCAGAAACTCCTGATGATGTGCAATCATGTTTAGCATTCGAACAAACGATTTCTCGAAAACCAGATCTGTTTTCGACGATTGAAGCTTGCGTCTGAACATCGATTTGATCCACGTCTTGGTATCTTGACGTAGACTCTCGGATGGTTCATGTGCAACAAAAAAGACCAGTGGATAGTATCGATCGGAAACAAGACCCAAGGTGAGAGTTTTCTTTAGTTTGGCCAGGAAATTGCGACGCACTTGTTCGTTTTCGTCTTGAATTAATAACACCATCTTGTTCACGGTATCCTGTTTGATTTGGAAGTTGTATGTTGAATATCTCGAAAGTTTCAGTATCCGAATCCCGGCCTCCAATCTTAGGCGAGACTGGTACGTTTTCGGTGTAGGATAAGTTTCTGATTTCTCAGCAACAATCTCACCCCCGTTTGCAATGATGGAATTCAGTAGCTTGAAGACCGGCTCAGCCACTTGAGAGGCATTTGGGGAGTTTTCCACAGCAATCAACCAGTTCACAAACACTCTGATAGCCAATAATTTGGAATAGCAGTCTGGATGTTGTATCAATTGGTCTTTCTCTAGCCATTTATCAATATCCTCATCATCATTGCCATCAATAGTGTTGTTTTTCAGCAAAATTTGAGTGGCAAGATATGTGCTGATCTCTTTAGTCTTGTCCTCTAACATTGGAGCATCTGTTAAAAACAATTCTGAAATAGTAGCAAGACAAGTGTTGATGTTGTCTTTGATTGGCCAAACAGATTCGAGTATGTCTCCTATTATCATTTCTCGCTGAACGTTCCTATCGAGTTGACCCAATAATCGAATGGCATATTTGGCCTCATATGGAGTTCCCTTGATCGCAAATTGTTTCAAGCTTTCCATGTATGCTTCTAGTTTTTCATCAAGCGATTGCGGATACTTGAGATTGAAATGGTAGACTGCTTTAAGATCTTTCACTCCAGTATTCTCTTGTTTGATGATCGAATTTGTCAAACTGTTGATGTTGGCCTTTAACACTTCTGGAAGCACCAATGAGATGTTCTCGAAAATATCTTGGGCAGGTTTGTTCATCGGATCCTCCACGTTTTTGATGCATCTCAATAGTTCGCTGATATTACTCTGATTGTAGAATATTAATGAGCACCGATATATCAACAGCTTGAACGTGTACAACATGTCATTTGGAGATACACTATTCTCTCCATCAATCTTGATATTCTTCAATTCACTCAACTTGGCAAACAACTCTTTGGTACAGTTGTAAATGGTTTTGTAATCTGTGTCGACGTTGGCACATAGCTTGACAAGTTTGAAGTAACGTTTGTTATTCAATTTGATAAACTGCTTTATAGCAGATCTGCAATCGATCGTGTCTGGGAACGCAGCAACTAGCCAATTGATGAGTTTCTCTAGTTTGTGCTCTTCATTGAGCTCAATGAGGGTGAACAGCTGATCCACAGCCTTCATTAGTTGTTGTTGACGTTTGGCAATGGAGAAGAAAGAGTTGCGGCCTTTCTCGGAAAGACCATCGACAATTTTCAGCAGTCTAGCGACGCGTTTCGTTGAATCGAGCTCAAAGGGAAGTATTTGTTCAAACATAGCAAAATCAACCTGTGCATTGACAACTTTGTCATTGATATAAACCAACCGCAAGATCTCGTCTGGAATCCAACCTACCAACTTTTCGATGGTCTTGTCTGCAAGTCCATCGTAGTTGGCTTCGTAGAGTTGACCCAAAAGCTGCAAACACGAACTTCTGATGTCACTGTTTTTCTCTCTCATTAGTTGTTTCAAAGTATCCATGATGCTAGGGTTTGCAATTTTCAGGAAAACAGAGTTGGAAACATTGGCAAGTTCCCGAACGGCGGTTAGTCTGACTCTTTCGTCGCTGTCGATTAGGGTCTTGATGAACCCGTTTACCAGTTGCGGATCAGTCTTGATGGCAATGACTTGGACAGCGGATTTGACCCAGAAACTGCGAACATTGGCGGACTTGTCCAACGGCTTTCTCATCCAGTTGTCATATGTTTCGTTATGGACTGCGGCAAAGTCAAGCTTTGGTGCCGCAATGGTCAACATGCGGCCAATTGTCTCGGTGGCAGAAATACGGATGCGTTCTTCCTCGGCATCTAGCTCGCTGTCTATCAACCCCATAGCCGAGGACAACGTTTCCGGAACATATCGCCACAGCTCGACTGCCAAAGTGTGCAATTTTTTGAGCTGTTCCAACATGATCTCGACTTCATCATCTTCGACGCTGTGGACAGACTCGGAAAAGAACTGAGTCAACAATCTAGAAATGCGATCAGAGTTATTGAGACATATTTGTAAGGTAAAGCTGAATCCAGGAACACTAGTTTTACCCTTTTTGAGCACCATTGTATTTGCGAGAAATTTGTTCAGAATCAGTTTCAACGTCACTGTTGGGATAGATGGAGCTTCTGAAACAACTTCACTAAGAATGTCACTGATCAGTGGCTCCAAATTATGATCAAACTTCTCATTGGAAGCAACCTTATAGAACGTATCAAAAAGGTTTTCCACCAACGAGTCTGTTTGCGATAGGTCCGTTATAAGAACAATTGACCGAGTCTCAACCAATCTCTTCAATATATACGTTGCTTGATGATAATAATTCGAGTCTGGATTTTCGAGCTGTTTGAATTGATTTGAAAACAATTTGAACAGATCGGTCAGTTGCAATTCATTATAAGGAGCCTCGGGAGCATACAAGCCCAAAACGTCTGCCAAACAACACGCACAATACGCTTGCACTCCGGAATTCGAATGTTTGGTCAGCTTTCTGTTGATCAGCTCATCCTTGATTGGATCCAACTCGGGGATCTTTTCTTCCAGTCCAGAAAGTTCAGTATGTAACCGCTCCAGCCGACCCAGCAATTCTTTAGTCGAAATCGGGTTCGCAATGGTCGAAACCAATGTGTCTTGAAATTTCAACCGCATTTATACTTGTTGATCCCTCACGCGTTGCCAAATTGTTTTTTTTTATTTAATTAACTATAGGCTGTGCAAGGCTACGAGAAAAAAGTTTAGATTTCCTTTATCTTTTGACATATATGCCGTCTTTTAGCAAGATCTTCTCGTCTAAAGGCCGGTCCAAACCAGCCGATAGTCATTCATCGTCGGCTCCGAAACACCCGAATCTCAATGACAAGTACCATACGGGCCAAACCAACAAGCAGAACCCCGAGGCCAATTTTAAATTATCCATACAAATAGAGTCCCCTCCCGTGACACTTTTTGGGCTGCCGGCACAGTCGTCAGGGGCGATTTTCAGTGGACTTGTGGTTTTGGACGTCCCCCCAGCAGACACCAGAAGCTCGCGAAATCTGACCCCGCTAGAGTCGACCGTCTCGATGAGCCAGGTGGACTCGGAATCGGTTCCCAATTACGTTGAAGTGAGAAACGTCACGTTATACTTGATACAAATCCTCGAGTACGGACGGCCCTTCCACACGGGATCGCACACCGTGGATACATGCACACAATGTCGGTGCAAGATTGTGGAAATGGCCCGCTGGGACGTGTTGACCCGGCCTACAGGCTTCAAGTACGGCTCGTCGCATGCATTTCCGTTCAGTCATCTGGTGCCGGGCACCACGCCGGCCAGTTCTGTGCTTTCCAGCGCCTCGTGTTCGGTGCGGTACGAGCTCATCTGCCACACCCAGTTTGTCAACGCGCGGGGCCACCTGGACCGCATGGACCTGGCGCTGCCGGTGATGGTGCGACGGTCGGTTTTGCGCGGCCAGGACCGCAACTCGCTGCGGGTGTTCCCTCCCACAGAGGTGACTGCGACCGCGGTGATCCCCAACGTGGTGTACCCGAAGTCGACGTTCCCTGTCGAGATCCGGATGGACAATGTGTGCTCGGCCGAGCGACGCTGGCGCATGCGCAAGATCAACTGGCGGCTCGAAGAGAGCGTGCGTGTTCGCATGCACCATTGCGACCAGCACACCGACAAGTTTACTGCCGCGGTGGCCAACTTGTACCACAATGAAAAGGACCGCAAGGTGTACAAGAACGCGGGCAACAACGGCAGAACCATGTATAATTATCTGTTTGCACATCCGGCCAGAGACGCAGGTCCAGCTAGAGACCCTGGCGAGGTGAACGAGCCGCTGGCGCCGGACTTGACGCCGTTTGCGTCGAACTGGTCGGCCGGGGACGAGCCCGTTGCTCCGCAGGTCTCGGCACAGAGCGCCTCGCTGGCCCCGTCGCTCTCGACCGTCACGAGCAATGTCCCCGTGAACCCCGAGATGCCGCTGTACATGGAGGAGATCCGGGTCATCAAGTCGGGCGAGATCAAGAGCGGCTGGAAGTCGGACTTCTCGAACTGCGGCCGCATCGAGATCGTGGCCGAGATCTCGCTCATGGAGCTCATCTCCATGGGGCTCAATGTGACCATGTCCAACCTGTCGGTGATCAACTCGAGCAATTGCGAGTCGCCCGTGTTCGAGCTGCGCCAGCAGGCAGACATGAACTGCGCGTGCGACATCGACGACCCCGAACTCGGCATCTACGTCCACCACAACCTGGTGGTGGAGGCCATTGTTGGAGAGGAGCTGATGCACAGCCACAGTGCGCTTCCGACGCGGCCGCCCGCCAAGGAGGGGACCTCCATGTCCAGCAGCGCCGGCAGTGCTAGTCGCGGACCGCAAACACACGTCTCGACAGAAATGAAACACAACGACGGTGGAACCGGGCCCGACCATCTCACCGGAAACAAACACGACCCTGGAAACCACACCACGGGAATCCCCACCGGCGTGGCAAGAGTGCTGCGCATGCAATTCCGTTTGATCCTCACAGAACGGTCAGGACTGGGCGTCTCGTGGGACGACGAGGTGCCGCCAACGTACCAGGCGGTCGGGGCATTGTCGCCGCCCCCTTACAAGGGTCTCGACCCGCAGCAGAGCGTGCAGTCGTTGGCAATCCCGCTCGACTCGTCGTCCGTCCTGGACGAAGTGGTTCTTCCGGCCAACCCTTAATACTTGGCCCGCTTGTTCGGCCGCTCCCGCTCGTATCTAGAAGGCGCCGGCCGACGGGGAGCAGCACGCGACACATGCTGCGGCGGAAGCGCAGCTTTCTTGGGCACCTGGATGTGCGCTTTGCCAGTGGCATCCAAATACGCCACAACGGCAACATTCTGCGGACACATCATCGCAACACCCCCAGAAACAGCACCAACCTCAACAAGTAGCTCGCCACTGTGTATATCAACCAAATAACCCGTGCCGGGAACAACCACCAGCGCAATGGAGTAGTCCGGTGCAAGGATGTCGACGCCAAGGATGTCGGCGTCGACCGAGTAGCAGACGCGGGTGCAGATGAGCTGTGCGGCGTCCACCACCAAGACCTGGCCGTCCTGCGTGGAAACCAGTAGCTCGTTCGAAGACGCGAGATAATTGACACTGGAAATGCTGGACGCAACCAGCTCCAGCGACTGGACGAGTTCGAGGCTGTGCAGGCTGTTTGAGGACGCGAACTTGTACAGTTGGATGACGCCTGTGGTTGACGCAACTATCAGGTGTGATTCCGAGAGCCAGCATAAACACTGTGCCTGTGACAAGGGCATTGATATGGCCGTGTCGAAGGCCAATCCGGCCGACTTCAAAATTGTCAGGCTGTGGTCGAGCAGCACAGCCAGAAACCGACCATTTGGCGAGAACTTGGCCGATTTAGGGGTTCCGTGCACGGTTGAGGATCTGACTAGTTTGTGGGATTTGGCACGGAACTCCCAGACTTTCAACGACCCCGACGCCAACGAGATCAGCCGGGGCATTTTCGGGTCCCAGACGAGGGCAGTTGCCGGTGTCGGGTGTGCGTCGGTGATGACGACGGAATCTTCCAATTTTTGTCGCTGGGATTCGTAGCGGGTCACTTTCAGCGACTTGTCTGCTCGGGCGCATGCTATGTAGGAGCCTGCGTGGTGCCAGGCGAGCTGGTGCGACCGGAATTGGGGCGGGTCGAGTGTAAGGGTGTCGAATTCTTTGGGATAAGAAAATGCAACTGTCATGAAAAAGTATAAAAAAAACTAAATGGTGAGTTGTTTCATGTGGTTCTAACTTTGCAGGCTCTTCAAACCCCGGCACAGAGAAAAGCAAACGCCAAGTTCGCCAAGAAGAACGAGAAGCAATTGGGCAAGCCGAAGGCCAAGGTCGCTAAGACCGAGCTTCCTATTGGAAAGGGATGGATTGGTAAGTATTTGACACGTCGGTGGGGAGTCGATGAGATGGGGTGGCCGAGCGAGGCAGCAGCAGTGCAGTGCAGACGAAGCAGCAATTCATTGTTGCATCCTCGCTTACACCGCTGCCTCGCCTGCGCAGCACGAGAATCGTGAACATCCCGTCTCTTTTCCCATCTGCCCCCTCAACTAACAAACAGCGCTATTCTGCTTTCTGCTCATCGGAGGTGGAGTTCTCGAGGTGTTGAGAATCTTCTTTTAAATTTATAGATGGTAATGCAATTAATTAAAAAAAAAGCTACCCCACATGTCTTTTGTTTCCCGTCGTTTTGTGCATCGGTTCCCCTTCAAATCGGACATTGCCATCACCGGCCATGGCGAGGCACGTATTCTCGCAGGATCTGGCGGCCGCTCGTCGCGCACGGGCTTCACAGCAACGGTGTTCGGGGGCACAGGGTTTCTGGGCCGTCTTCTTGTTTCCAAGCTTGCTAAACATGGCACGATCGTTGTTTGTCCGTTCCGCAACGAGACGTCCAAACGGGTGCTCAAGCCAATGGGCGATCTTGGAGTCATCAACTACGTCGAGATGGACATCCGCAACACGCAGTCGTTGGAGGAGAGTGTTTGTCGATCGGACATTGTGTTCAATCTGATGGGATCCGACCAAAACACGAAAAACTTCTCCATGGACGATATCAATGTGGAGGCTGCCGCCCGCGTGGCCCAGTTTTGTTCCAAGTACGGCGTGCCACGGCTGGTCCATGTGTCCAGTTACAATGCGGACCCAAATTCTGAGTCCCAATTTTTCTCCTCAAAAGGGAGGGGTGAACAAGCCGTCCAGGCCGAGTTTGCGCACGCCACCATCGTCCGTCCTGGCCCCATGTACGGCCGCAATTCTGCGTTTCTGAACGACCTGTTGCCGGCGCAGGGATTCGGTGACAACGTTCGGTACCGCAGTACCGTGTATCCGGCGCACGGCCTACAGGTTGCTGCTGCTCTCGAGAAAATCGGGTTTGACGACACCACTGCGGGCAAAATCTTCGAGCTGCAAGGTAAGGAGGCGTACTCACGCAAGGAGTTGCGCGAAATGCTAAAGTACATTAGACATCTGGGTATGTATGGGTTTCTTCCTGCTGCTCAAGGATATTCATTACCGGTGCTTGAAAGAGTTTTCTGGATGTATTGTTGGCTCAACGAAAAGCTCAACTCCAGCATGACCGCGTTGAACGTGGATTACTATGTGCGGTCGAACATGGACCACGTTCTAACCGACAAGCCTGGGTTTGACGAGCTGGGCTTTGTTGCGGACGAGCTGGCAGACTATCTGTACAAGTACGTGAAGCCGCACATTGTTGCTGCGTCGCAGACGCAGAATCGGACGGTGTACGACCGCGACGAGATTGCCAAGCTGCGGGAGTTTGTGCGGCAGCCCAAGAACGGGCTGGATCTGTTGAATTTGAAGGGGTGAGGGCGGTCACTCGGACCACTTATGGGCGAGGAACGAGGCAGACGCAGAGGAGCTGCGGAGGGTTTTTTGGAACTCGAGCAGACGCGAAAGCGTTGGATCGGAGGGGGTGGGTGTAGCAGTGGATGTCTCCAGTTTGGACTCATCGGACTCCTCCACCTGGCCACCGGCCTCCTTGGACTCCTCCACTGGCGCCTCCTTGGGCTCCTCCAATGGCGCCTCCTTGAACTCCTCCACCTGGCCACTGGCCTCATTGGACTCCGCCACTGGCGCCTCTACCTTACCCCTCGCCTTCCATTTCTTCACCTCCCTCTTCTGCCTCTTGATCGTCACCACGGGTTCGTCCAGCTCATCTGCAAAACTTAGTCCAACCTGCCCCTTTCTCACCTGCCCCTGTTTCACCTGCCCCTGTTCCACCTTGTTGGGCACCCCCTTCGTTTTCTCCCCCTCCACATACAGCTCTACCGGATACAGTAACCTCCCGTCAATCTTTTCGACCCGGCTGTTTAGCAGTCCCTGTAGAAAAAACACTTCCCCACGCACTTTCCCCACCACGGTCCAGCCGTCCAGCCGCAAGTCCTCGGGCCCCACAAGACTGATCACCACGCGCCCCACGCGCTGGTCCATCAGCAAAGTGTACGGCTCCGTCACACGCACGAGCCCGTGCTCGTTCTCCGCAACAGGCCACCCGTCCTCGAGCTCCACCTCGGCCCACTCCCGGCTCACCTTGGCAATTACAACCTTGCGCGCCTGCCTCACCACCGCACACGCGCGCGGAGCGTTTTTCTCGTACAGCTCCACCGTTAGGACGCCCCGGTTGCTCCTCCACGTAAACATACATTTTCCAAAATATTTTATTCTATGTATCGCGACTGCGCTCGCTCGCCCAGCCAGGAATATCTTGGCCCCGTAGCCCCACCTCGCGACTGATGTGCTCGTCCACAAGACAGTCCGCCAGCCAGGGGTGGTTGCTCAGAGACCCGGCGTCGCTGCGCTTTTTCGGCTCGAACTCCAGCATCTGCAGCAGGAACTTGGCGATCTCCGAGGCCAGCGGCTCCTCGATGTGGTACTTGTCCACCAGCACTGCGTCCAGCGTCCAGATGCGCAGCTTGGAGATGTTTTTCAGCGACTGCAGCGACTTGTCAAAGTATTGACGGGTATGCTTGCATCTTTTCAGGTAGTCCTTGTTGGGCCAGATGTTGAGCAGCTCAATGATCTGGGCCAGGTGGTCGTCGTTCTTGGTGTAGGTGGAGCCCGAGTTGGGGTCGAACAGACAGTCGCCGGTGATGAGCTCGAAGATCAGACACCCGAGCGACCAGATGTCTGTGGAGCAGCCCCACTTGCCTCCCAGAATGACCTCTGGCGCGCGGTACTGTCTGGTCTGGATGTCGTTAGTGTAGTGAAGGTTTGCCCAGCAAGCGTTGCCGAGGTCTGCGATCTTCACCGAGATGACGGAGTCGAACTCGATCGAGGTGTTGGCGGAGGACGACTGGCGCGAGACGGTCGAGAGCACCGACGCGCGGCGCGAGACCGAGTGCGGGTCCATGGACAGCGACGAGACGCGGCGCGTGGCGGCTGCGACGGCAGGCTCGGGGAACGGCACGGGCTCGGGCACCGGCACGGGCACCGGCGACTCGGGCACGGCAGACTCGGGCGACTCGGGCGCGTCCACAAACTGGTCCTCGTCGGACTCGTTGGACGACTCCTCCGGAATGCGCGACGTGAAGGAAAAGGACCGGAAAAAGTTGTCCACGCTGGAGGCCGTCTCCACGGGCGACATGAGCGGTTTCGAGATCCGGATCGGCCGCGCACGGTTCGTCACCGACCGCGACCGCGACTGCTTCGTGCCTGCGGTCGGCGCCCGCCGCTGCTTGCGGTCTTTCTCCAGCATCTGCACCAGCCGCTCCACGTCGTTGATTTCCACCAGCACGTTTTCCGGTTTCAGGTCCGTGTGGATTATCCCGCACTCGCGGTGCAGATAATCCAGCGCCAGCAGCAGCTGCTTGGTGATCTGCTTCACCAGCGTCAGCGGCAGACCCCCGTACGACTCGCGCAGAATGCTCAGGTCGTTCAGCGTGGCCATGTGCTGCTCCACGCTGCTCGAGCTCAGATCCTCCGTCGAAACCGTCCGGATCTGCTGCGTCTTCTGTTTCTGGAACTGTTTGTATCTCAGCAGTAAACTCAACATGTTCTCGCCCAGAACCTCGAACACCATGCAAATGTGCTCGCCATTGGGACCCGTATGCACAAAATGGTCCAGAAGCGAAACAATGTGCTTCTTGCCCGGATGCGACGCCATGGTGGTGTTAATCTTGTCGAGGATCTTGATCTCGTCCAGAGCAGCCTCGCGGTAGTTCTTGGACGAGCGCACGATCTTGAGAGCGACATGGCGATGCTGTTTGGAATCGAACGCCAGCCAAACGGTGGAGAAGTGGCCCCACCCCAGCTTGCGCAGAATCAGATACTGCTTGCTGGTGCCGTACCGCTCGCCCACAAACGTGGGGTGGTACCCGCCCTCGCAGTAGTCCTTCTCGCTCTCCTCGCGTCGCAGGTCCTGCTCGGACTCGGACTCGTCCGATTCGAGCAGGTTCTCCGGGTCATAGTCTGGTTTCAGACCTGTCGACAACAGACTCGACTGAACAGGGTCGCGGGGGGCGTGTTTCGAGAACGATAGCCGGTGCCCAATCGACCGCAGCCTGTTGAGCCGCAGCGGCGACGGCTGCGCACCAGACACGGGCGAGCCCGTCTGGGGGGCACTTTGACCATTACCGGGAATCATGGGAAAAATTTGGCGGTGCCAGGTGTAATTATCAACCATCGAACGGCGACATTGTCTGGTATCGGGGGGTGGGGTGAGCGATGTTTGGTACTTTCCACAGTGTTGCTGGATGGCTAATTCAGGTATCTCCCTGATTTAACCCCCGTTCCCCCCTCGCAATACAATACCGCTTCTGTTTGGCAGACGCGCCGATCGACCAAACAGACGTCGCATACTTTTTCCGCATCAAGAAAAATCCTCAACTATTTAATCTCTGTGCTTTGTCTTTTTACCGCCTTCATGTCGAGTCCTCTTGTTTACGGCGCCCTGGTAGCCATTGCTGCCGCTGTGATTGGCTACTTCCTGCTCACCCCATCAGAACGCAAGGTTCTCAAGCCAGATCAGTTCCAAGAGTTCCCCCTGATCCAGAAGACGGTCGTTTCGAAAAACTCGGCCATCTTTAAATTCGCCCTGCCACGGCCTACAGACGTGCTGGGACTTCCTATCGGGCAACACATCTCCATCGGAGCAGTCATCGATGGCAAGGAGATCGTGAGATCCTACACTCCTATGTCATTGGACGAGGACGCCAAGGGATACTTTGATTTGCTCATTAAGGTGTATGAAAAGGGAAACATCTCCAAACATGTGGACAGTCTCAAGTTGGGCGAATTCATTAGAGTTCGTGGTCCAAAAGGTTTCTTCACTTATACGCCAAACATGGTGAAGGAGTTCACCATGGTGGCCGGTGGTACCGGTATTACTCCAATGTGGCAGATCATCAAGGCCATCACTAATAACCCTGCTGATAACACCAAGGTGACTCTGTTGTACGGTAATGTTTCTCAGGAGGACATCTTGTTGAAGGCCGAGCTGGACCAAATCGAGGCCAAGTTCCCAAACATCAAGGTGATCCATGTTCTGAACAACGCTCCGGAAAACTGGTCTGGTGAGACCGGATTCATCACCAAGGAGCTGTTGGAGAAGTACGGAGCTCCGGCCTCGGACGACGTGCAGGTGCTGCTGTGTGGCCCTCCTCCAATGACCAGTGCTCTCAAGAAGGCTGCCAACGAGCTCGGATTCAGAAAGGCCAAGCCCGTGTCCAAACTGGGCGACCACATCTTTGTGTTTTAGAGAACATTGTACGTAATAACCGGTAACGGTGCCAAGGTTTCCGTTCGTATCTACACTATATCATCCAGCTTCAGGCTCTCGAGTCTTGCGTCGACTGCGGATTTTTGGTTGAACGGCCTCAGTAGCAGCTTGTCGTGCAACGCGTTAAGAGCCTTGAGAGTATCGTTTTTGTCGATAACACACGAAATGTTGATTTCGTTCGCTCCTTGCGAGATCATTTCGATGTTGATCCGCTCGTCAGCCAGAATCTTGAACATGGCGCCGGCAATTCCGATCAACTGTTTCATATGGATACCAACCAGCGAAACAATGCACAGATCCTTGGTAACGTCACAGTCTCCATACTTGCGCAGCTCTTCCAAGGCTTTGCCGAAGTTGAGCTTCAGCTCCTTGGTGTAGTGCAGGGCCATGGAGATGTGCACCTCGGAGGTGGAGATCAGGTCGACCACGAGACGGTGCTTGTCCAGAATGGTGAACACATTGGCCAAAAACCCGTGCGATAGGGTCTTTTTGTTGCTGTGTATGTTGAGCACGGCAATGTCCGACTTGGCCGTCACGGCGGTGGCATTTTTGGAGCTCGTGAAGATCGAGTTGGGGATGTTCTGCATGCTAATTGGAGGGTGTGGCGGAGTGGCCTCGCCACGCTTGCCCAAGTTGTCGGGGTAGATGATGGTACCATTACCCTTTGGATTCATAACATTTTTGATCCGGATTGGAATCCGGGCCTTGATAACTTGTTCCATGGTGAACGGATGGATCACTTCAGATCCATAATAGGTCAATTCTGCAGCCTCATCGGGCGTCACAGACGCCAATAGCTTGGCACGTTCCACTTTGCGGGGATCGGCCGTGAAGATCCCGTCCACCTCTTTCCAGATTTGCAGCTCGTCGGCTCCCAAACCAACAGAAATCAGCGCGGCACATAAATCTGTATAACCGCGACCAACAGCACGCAATAACCCGCCCGGAATCAGCCCGAAAAACCCAGTCACCACAGGAATGGTTCCCTGCGGCAGTTTCCGCACCTCCGAAGCAAACTTCTCGCTCAGCATCTTGTAGAACCCGGAATCGAGTCCGTTGTCAAAGTCTCCAGATTGAATAACAACGGTGCTCAAATCGACATAACTAGCAGGAACCCCACGATCCTGTAACAAATAACTCATAAATTGACAGCTCAACTTCTCCCCACATGCCATAACCATATCACTGGACTTGGCACTAATCTCGCCAATCACCAAGCACGCATTCAGCAGCCGCCGCACCCGCTCCACCTCCTCGAGAGTCTCCGCAATCAGCTTTTCGCGCAGCTCAGGGTCCTGGATCTTGGTCCGCGCGTTCTCAAGATGGTCGTCCTCGACCATCTGCAACACCGCCTCAAACTCGGCCTGCTTCTCCTCAGCAGCCAGCTCGGCCGCCGTCAGCAGTCGCGTCGTGGTTCCCTCGGACTTCACGTTGGTGGATCGCGCGCTACACACCACAACGACTTTATGGCTCTCGGCGTATTTCTTGACAATATCATCGCAGATCTGCTCGGGGAATTTGCCCACACTGGTTCCGCCAAACTTCTGTACTATCCAGCCTTGTTGCAACGATTGCAACGACGACACAGAGGCGGCAAGAGACATATTGAAAGTGTTAGTCATCTGAAAACTTTTTGCCGAAACCGGCTTCTCGCGGTGTCCGGCGGGCACGGAGAGGTACATTTGCCCGCAGGCCCGCTTGTCTTAAATCTGATGGCGTTATCTTGTATATCTGGGCGTGTGGCGTAGTTGGTAGCGCGTCTGCCTTGCAAGCAGAAGGTCATCGGTTCGACTCCGGTCTCGTCCATAATTTTTTTTGGTATCTTTTTTTGTCATCATTTTCTCCTTCCCCACATGGGTGCGCGGGCTTCCAAAGCAGTCAAGACAGCACGGACGTTCCAGCCACAAAAGGTGGACAAACAACAAGTGCCGCCCGAGTACGTACATGAGGCATTGAAAATGGGGGTCGTGCAGGTGACATCGCAACAGGCTCCCAAATCCCACGAGTCTGTCGACCTGATCCGCAATCGGCAACAGAACGAGACCCGACACGAGAACGAGTCGGCCACCGTCGCTCAACGGGGCCTTACAGGCCAAATTCTCACAGACATTCTCAAAGGCACCGCTCCTGCCCCGGCGTTCCTGCAATCGGCAATCGCCAAGGGCGACCTTTCCTTGCCGCGGCACGTGATTCGACTCACGCGTCAACAAGGCAAGGAACGGTTCACCATTGTTGGGGCTACCGAGCAACACGAAGCGGACGTTATTGCTGCAGCTCATGAGTTCCATCAAGAAGGGGAGATGCTAATGGAGACAGACGGAAACAGGCGAGCGAAACGCAGTCGTCGCAGTACTGCTGAGGTGCGACGAGTGTTGGATTGATTAGAGCATTACACGAGTTTGTTGGTCGAACCAGGAGTCCACCATTCTTGGGATCATTTCGGACCCGACTTCAAAGAGGCAATCATCCAATTTGATGTATTCTAAGTTTGTTTTAGTGTTATCAACCAGATTCATTGGCAAATGTTGGATTCTGAGCCAATTATCAAATATTCCAGGATACATGTTGCCCAGACCCCAATGTTTATCATAAGGGCCCAAAATCCAAAGATGACGGAGTGATGGTAAGTTTTGGAAAAACTGATGCTTGTTGGATTGAAGTAGATTGAATTGGACGGGGAGACGAAGACTAGATAATTTTGGAAGCGTTCTATTAAGACATAGTCTTGATAATTGGTCAAATGACAATTGTTGATTCAATTGAACCAGATCTTTCTCGATTTTGATTTCCAAAGACAGTTTTGTCAATTCAAGTTGATTAATACATTCGATATACTTGTCAACCAATTGAGTTAATGATTCCTGTTTAAGTTGATTGAAATTGATTATCCAATCTAATTCCGTTAATTGTTGGTTTCGGATGAACTTTGCAAATGTGTCCCTACCTTCACGAACATCAACACGTAGAGATTTCAACGTTCCATGGAATTGGAACGTTTCAGATTGAGTGCAGTTAATTAACGATAGCATAGATAAGTTCTTGGGTAGAATGGATTGGCCATCTAAGTGCTCGTTGATTAGTTCTAAACGGTTCAGATTGGCAAAATGTAGGTCCAAAGTAGTCTGGAGATGCTGGATTTCATGTAAATTGATCAACTTGTGGTGTTTCCACCATCTTAACGATTTCAATTGTGATGGTTCCTGGACCAGTGATAGTATTTTTTTAGGATCGGCCACGGGTCCTACACTCAAGCTTTTCAATGGCAGTTTGACTAGCACGTCCGGAATCTCTTCAAATCTAGGCAATTTTAAATGTAGCTCCTGCAAAGATTGCGTCTTCTCCAAGATTGAAATTCCAACAACAGAGCAAACACAGAGCTTGGTTAAATTGACCATCAACCTCAACTTTTCCCCAAGACGAGAATCCAGATCTATCATCTCCATAGGCAACTTGATGACACTAAATTGATGAACTTTGCCGAGATTCGATGAGTCCAGAAATGCAATCAGGTTGCTGCGACTTCGGATGTATGTGCACAGCCCGTATTCTTTATCGAAACGCGAGTAATCATTATTGACAACTATACTGGAGTACAATTGGTCCAAAGCGGGAGATGAGACCTGTTTTGATGTTCTAGATAGAGACACGAGGTCCAATTGTGATAGATGGTTGCAGATTAGAGACCAAATTTCGATGGGAAACATGGTAAGTGAGGAGCAGGGGTTACCGGGGCCTTGCTGGTGGATATGTCGCGAAGAGAGAACGGTCAGGTTGGATGTACAACCGTCAGTATAGACCCGTCAAATTCACCTTTGCAAATCAACGGTTTAGTTTCCAACTTTCCAACTTCACCCGACAACGACAATCAGTTGTGTTGCACTTTATAATTTGATTTTGTTACAAAAATAATTCAAATAATTAATTGGATAAATCTTTTTTCATTTAGATGGCCGAATTCCAGCCTGACATTCATTCCGATTCGGAAAACTCGCGCGACTCGTTGGACTCGCTCAACTTCTATTCCTCGCTCACTAGAGATTCGTTTCAAACAAACGTCGCAAAGCTAGAGGGAGACTTTGAGCCGTCGAAACTGCTCATCAACAGCTACAAATACTGGTCGCTGGACGACCTCACCAAATCTTTGTCGTCGCTACTGCACGAGATCGACCAAGAACTGATCGATCTCGTGAACAGCGATTATCTCAACTTCATCGAACTGGGTAACTCGATCGACGGATCGGTCGACCTTATTCACGACTGCAAAATCGACCTCCAATCCTACATCAAACAGCTGTCACTGGCCAACGTGCGAATCGACAGCGACGTAGAGTCCATTGACTCCGTCCTCGACTACAAGCATAAGCTGAGTGTGCTGAAAACCATCATTGGCCAACTGCTGGCCCTCGACAAGTCGGTGACTCTTTTTGAGGCCAAGCTCAACGGGCCAGTCAAACAAACAGCCATCCTCTACCTCTCGGCACTGCGAATCTACAAACAGCTCCTACAGCTCGGGCCATTCGACCTGGTAACAGCAGTGGGCAAGAAAATGGCCGAAATGCGCGCAGAGCTGAACGCAGTTCTACAGAGCCGAGCCAAGTCGGCCTCGGCGGACGAACAGCTTCAACTGCTGAAGATCCACCAGCTACTCAAAAATTAACAAATGCGCTCGCGGGTTCATTTATAAACTGCCTTGTTGCTTGTGACTCACTCGCGTCACTGCAGCCGTCGGTACACGCTCTGTTGCACGTCCTGCCAGATGCTGTATTTGACCTCCTCGGTCAGCTCGAACCGGTCCTTCAGCACCTTCCGGTACAGTCCGTTGTCTCTCTGGCACTTGGTGCGTTTTAGTCCATTCACCTTCAACTTGAATTCGTACCGGCATTGATTCTCGATAGCGAGGTTCAGTAGATAGTTTTCAATAATGTTGCGCCATTCGTACTTCATAAACGTGGCATCTTGGAATTCTGCGTCGTGTCGCTGTCGTGCCTGCTTGACAATGTAGACTGCAGTCTTGAGCCGGAACTGCAAGTCAAACCGACTCTCTTTATAAATATCGGAACTCGCGAGCATGTGGGCGTACTCGCTGTCGGAGGCGTCCAAAGGAAGAATTAGAATATTAAGCGGAATTGATGGGAAGGGCGACAACACTTGCGGAATCTTGCCGTTCCACGCGGGCTGCATTTTTTCGAAGATGAGAAGCGACCGCAAATCGTTCAATTCCCAGTCGCGCAATTCTCGTCTCGTGAACGTGGGCCGGCCATTTGGGAAACGCGGCGTCTGCAGATCGCCTGAATAGTAATCATCATATGTGGCAGGTAAAATATCGTTTAGAAGAGCATGGTTCTCATTCAAAGTGGCGAGCGTCGGAACGGTGGTGTTGGTGTATATTTGCGAAAGGTGAGTGAATAGCGAAGAATCGGTGCTCTGCGTAGTGCTCATACGTGATAGTCGGTTTTCCGACTCGACTGAGGCGTCATCCGATGAGTCTTGTGATGAGACTGTTATCGCCCGTCTCAATGGCGAAGAGCCGTAGGTTAAGTTATCATTTTCAACAGTCTTGGTCGTTTTTTCTTTGAGCAAACGTAGATGTTGATGAACATCCTGCCGGGCCTTGACATGGAACTCCTCAGGAGTAACATACAACTCCCGGCCGTTCTTACCAAAGAGTCGATATCCGAACATTACAACAATAGATAAAAATTTTATGCGAACAAATAAATCCGACTTGTTCAGCCCGCGGGGTAACTTTTTGCATAGCAAAAGCAGCGTGGTGAATAAATAACCTGAATAAATAGATGGCTACATATAGCTAAAATGGGCTCAACGTTGTGCTCGTTCCACTTCCAGCTCGTGTACACGCCTTTTGAATTCGAGATATTGACACTCTTCATATTCGTGTCGTTCGTGAGTGCAATTCCATGGTAAGAACCACCCCTCTTGACGGCATTTGTTAAGTGGAATCAGCAATCGCGCACACCGATCTCTAAATGGTAATGGGATCATGTTGTCCTTCATTTCTTCATGACTTACTACAAAAATTAGTCTTGTTTCTCGACAAACTCACAAGTTTCAGGCATCTGCTTCATTGCGTCTCTTTAATCAAATATTATTTATGTAATCAAGTTTTTAATTTGTTTTAATTTCGTGTTTTGTTTATGGATTCCCAACACCAAGACCACCAAATGTTGGAGCCACGCGATTTGAACCAACAACACGAAGTGGTATCCCTCAAGCCTGAACCGTTATCGCAGGTTTTCAGTCAACATCAGGAACAGAAGCCCGAGCTAGTCGAAACCTTTCAACCGCGTCTGGTGATTGATCTCCTTGTTCTCACCAATTTCAAGTCGTATGCCGGTAAACAGGTTGTTGGGCCTTTCCATGCCAGTTTCTCTGCAGTGGTTGGTCCCAATGGATCAGGAAAGTCCAACGTGATTGATTCGCTGCTGTTCGTGTTTGGATTCAGAGCTTCCAAGATGAGACAGTCCAAACTGAGCGAGCTGATCCACAACTCTGAGAACTTCCCCGATCTCGAGTTTTGCCAGGTTGATATTCACTTCAAAAAGGTTCTTGACTCGTACGACGAAAATGGAGACCTGGTCACAGAGACTCTCCCGTCCACTGATTTGGTGGTATCAAGAAAAGCTTACCGATCCAATTCCTCAGACTACTTCATCAACAACAAAAATTGCACATATACCGATGTCCAGACTCTTTTAAAAGATCAGGGAATCGATCTGGATCACAAACGGTTTTTGATTCTCCAAGGTGAGGTGGAGAGCATTGCGCAAATGAAGCCAAAAGCAGAAAACAACAACGATGACGGGCTGTTAGAATATCTAGAAGACATCATTGGAACATCGAAATATAAATCAACCATTGAAACCAGCTTGGTCCAAATAGATGAGCTCAACGACGACTGTCTTGAAAAAGAACATCGTTTCGAGATTGTTGAGAAAGCCAAGGAAGATTTGGAAGAAGGCAAGGATACCGCACTAAAATACTTATTGAAAGAGAAACGGCTTGGTGAAAAGCAAGCTCTTTTTCTCCAACTTCGGCTGTCTAAAGATAAGAACATATTAGAGAAGAAGATAGCAGAATTGGATGAACTCAAGCAACAACTCGCTAACGAGAAACAGGAATCTGCAGAATATCACGCTAATATCCAACAATTAACCAAACAAAGTCAGCAATACAATCTGGAAATCAAGAACATCGAAAAAGAAATGGCTAGCTTGAAAAGTGTTCATAAAAAGATTGAAAAGGAGAAAGTCTCCATGGACGAGAAGATCAAATATAATGAAAACCGGAAGAAACGTGCACTTAAAAACTTACAAAGCTCTAATCAACAACTCCGTGAAACCGAGTCCAAAATAGCCACGTTCGAAAAGGATCAAGAAGACTATCAGATTCAGATCACTCAGCTCAAATCCTCTCTCGAAGATGAAAAGAAGCTATTAGAAGAGATAAAATTGGAAGTGTCGCATAAAACAAAAGACATCTCTATATCTCTGGACCAATATCAACAGGAACTTCAACCATGGAAAGACAAAATCACGCAAAAGCAAGCTGAAATCGATATCAAGAAAACACAACTTGATCTCGCGATCCAGCGACTCGATGAGATGCAAAATGAAGTCAAAGTTCATAGCGAGAAAGCTGAACAGAAGCGGCAGGTAATCAAAGTCAAAGAAAAGCAGATTCAACACTTGAAACAGGAGAAAGTACACGTCTCGGAACAAATCCGGTTGGGTCAAGGCGAGGTCGATTCTGCCTCTCAGAAACTCAAGACGATGGAGCAGGAGCTTGCAATCCAACGTGATCGTATGCACGAAGCTCGCAATAGAGTTACAACCACAAAGTCTAGAAATAGAGTGCTTCAAGCCTTGACACATTTGAAGAACTCAGGAAGACTACCTGGATTTCATGGCAGATTAGGAGATCTTGGTGTCATCGATGATAAATATGACGTTGCTGTATCAACTGGAGGTGGTTCCCTGGACGATATGGTCGTTGATACAGTCGAGATCGCTCAGCAATGTATCTCTTATATGAGAAAGAATAACCTCGGGTTTGGTAAATTCATTGTTCTTGATAAGCTGCGCAAGTTCAACCTTGCCAAGATTCCTACTCCAAACAACATACCTCGACTATTTGATCTCATCACCCCAGTTGACCCAAAGTTTGCACCTGCATTCTATAGCTCCATGTACAACACGTTGGTTGCGCGCGACCTTAGAGAAGCCAATAGTGTTGCATTTGGCGCCAAACGTTGGAGAGTTGTGACGCTGGACGGGAAGCTTGTTGATGTTAGCGGTACCCTATCCGGTGGAGGCAGTCGTGTGTTTCGAGGCGCGATGAGATTAAGGAGTTCTGGAAGTGTCAATTCCGATATATCTGAAGCAGACTTGAACTCTTTAATTTCCGAGGTTCAAATGAAAGAAGATGCATTTTCGAAAGCCCAAGCTGCATTCAAAGAAATGGATGCTGCACTTTTAGAGTTCAAAGAGCGATTACCTGAGATAGAAATGGAAATATCCAAGCTGGAATTAGAAATTGATATGGATGATCAAGAGCTCAAACAGGCCCAAAAAAGGTCGAAAGAAAGCTCGCAAAATAAGGCTCAATTGGACGCTGCCGAACGCGAGATCGATTCCCATACCAAGGTGGTGATGGAGTTGGAAGCTGAAAAGCTCAACCTACAACAACAATGTCAAGGGTTAGAGAATAAGGTGACTGAATTGCAAAACAAAATCGAGGAGGTAGGAGGTGTCAAATTGAAGATGCAGAAGTCCAAGGTCGAGTCTGTTTTGCAAAAGCTGGAGATATTGAACGAGAAAGATGCGAACGATTCTGTACAACTGACCAAACTCAAAAACATGATTGCACGTTTGACAAATCAAGTTACCGAGAACGAGAACGAAATCCGCGAATCTGAAGAAGCGATTGACAACGTGAAGGAGGCGTATGCGTCTAGTCTTGCCAAGTTCACCAACTCTGAGAAAGCTCTTGAAGAGTTGAATGAGAAGTTAGAGCATCTGGTTGAAGAAAGTGAACAGATCAAGGAGGATTTGGACCATAAGCAGTCTTCATTAGCGTCTCTCCAAAAGCAGGAGATCAGGTTGGTGAGTGAGATTGAACGATGTGAGAATGCGATCAATCAATGTCGTCGCAACATCAGCAAAATATCAAATGAAATAGGCAAATCTGACGTGCGAGATCTGGAAGAACTGATCGGCTGGATGGAAGACTGTAAAGAAAAAACAGAACTTCTTGCTCCAAGTCGTGAATACAAGCCTGCAGAATTGGCCAAGTTGGATCCCGA
Organism: Ogataea kodamae; assembly: GCA_003706165.3. NCBI lineage: Eukaryota > Fungi > Ascomycota > Pichiomycetes > Pichiales > Pichiaceae > Ogataea > Ogataea kodamae. Next base: position 188,041 of record PPKP03000011.1, read on the forward strand.
TGTCTTGGAATCGGAGATTGAAGAACTTGAGAAGGAGATAGACTCCATGACTGTAAATTTAGACGTTTTACAAGAGTACTCCAAAAGATTCAAAGAGTTTGCTCAAAGAAAAGCCGATCTAAACGAGTCTGTCTCCAAACGTGATGATCTGAAACAACACTGTGAAGAGTTGAAAAGAAAGAGACTAGACGAATTCATGGCTGGATTCAACTTGATTTCGCAAACTTTAAAAGAAATGTATCAAATGATCACCATGGGAGGAAACGCAGAGTTAGAATTGGTTGACTCATTGGATCCATTCTCCGAGGGTATACTGTTTTCTGTTATGCCCCCTAAAAAGTCTTGGAAAAACATTAGCAATCTTTCTGGTGGAGAAAAGACTTTGTCATCATTAGCTTTGGTGTTTGCGCTTCATCGGTACAAGCCTACCCCATTGTATGTGATGGACGAGATCGACGCTGCTCTGGATTTCAGAAATGTCAGTATTGTTGCGAATTACATCAAAGAACGTACAAAAAATGCGCAATTTATTGTGATTTCGTTAAGGAACAACATGTTCGAGCTGGCAAAACAGTTGGTTGGTATCTATAAAGTCAGCAATATGACAAAATCGATCACCATGGAGAATCGTGATATTATTTAAGGAAGATCGCGCAGTTTGGTGTCAACGAATCCAACGGGATCTGAGGCAACAGGTTTATGGAAATGATTTTTGGATGGACGTGATTTGAGTTTTTTGGGGAAAGGACCTCTTACAGTAAGAGATTCGTCGGACGGTGCACAGCGAACTCTTTGAGTTTCAACTTCAGTCTCTTCTTCCCTATCGTAATGGGTTTCAACAGCAACTAGATTGTTTCTGATCTCGGGAGATGCAAGCATCAGACACGCAACAAGAGTGTAATACGAATCATTGACAGCATTGTGAAGGTAGGCATATGGAATGCCCAACTTATCCAGAACATACCAGAGAGCACTTTTGCGTCCGGATGGAACGAGAGATTGCCATAATTTCTGAGTGTCTGCTATGAGGATGTCCTCAGGAAGTTTGAGTCCCCATTTACGAAACATGCGTATATCTGAGCCAAAGCCATGACCCACAACAATGGTCTTCTTTAAGTCGAGTTCATCGAAAACTTTTTGAACAATCTGTTTTGCTTCTCCTTTATGTGCAACAATGGATTGACCGGTTATATTCTCCATGCGATTATCGGGAACAAACCTGCCATTTTTGGAGCTCAAGGCCTCTTTTAAGATTATGTGAAAATTGACAATATGCGGTAGAATCGCGTTTTTCTGGTACGATGGCTTGTACACAGATAGCCCGATCTCCGATATCACGTTGCTCCGAAACTCCAGATTCTCAATATCGATAGCCAAAAGATTGTATTCTTTAGAGTTGATCAATCGAAGGGATTCTGCTACACTGAGGCCTTTTTCAGGACTGCTCCGCTCCACGTTTGCCTGATACTTCCCTTTGAGTCTCTTGATACTCGCCTCCATCTCCCGTTCAAAATCGGAACCCATGGTACTCATATATCGAAACAAACGAGACCTATGTAGCATAAAAAAATCTCATTTTTGAAGAAATATTATAAATTTCGTGTTCGTAGCATGCGTCGATCGGCGCGTCTATTTACTTCTAGTGAGCACGGAGTTGGTGAGCAGTTCGAGCGCAGAGCGTGCGTCCGATTCTGGCAAGGCCCGCAGGTTTTGGAGAGCTTCGGCACAGTACTTTTCCGCAAGTTCTCTGGTTTGCTCAATTCCACGGGCTTGCACCACGGCGGAATTGGCCATTTCGATATCTTTAGGGTCTGAGAACTTGCGTCCAATCATTGGACCCAACTCTGGGTGTTGTTTCCATGCAAATAGCACTGGGGCCGTGGCGAGTCCCAATTTGAGGTCTGCTCCCGCTGGCTTTCCCAGCAATTCTGTGGTGGTGGTGAAATCCAGCATATCGTCGACGAGTTGGAAACACAATCCCAAGTTTCTTCCGAATTGGTAGCAATTTTCGATGATTTGCTCGTTGCAGCCTGCCAAAATGGCAGCCGACCGCGACGACTTGGACATGAGTGACGCGGTCTTGAGATAGGTTTTATGAAGGTAGTATTGGAATGCCGCCTCGACGTTTTCCTCGTGGGTTGGTGACACTGGAGTTTTGACCGAATACTCGTGCACGTCAACCGGGAGTTTTCCCGTGGGCTGTGGAATACTTTTCACGGAGTCTCCAGCTTCAATCTGATTGACATTTGGTTGCATCACGGTGTTTTTCAACTGCATAAATTCTCCCTCAACAAGGTTTGCAATAGCAGTGGACATCAACTCCACCACCTCGCTGTTGCGCAAACGGCCTAATGACACACTGGCACGGCCCAGGAGGAAGTCTCCCGCCATGACAGCCATCTTGTTGGAGAATGCAACGTTTCCCGAGTCGCGGCCACGCCTGGTGTCTGCGAAATCAATCACATCATCATGGAGCAGCGAGGCCGTGTGGATCATCTCGGTGATCTCTGCGAGCCGTCGCTGTTTGGGCAAAATTCCGTTGGCCTTGTCTTTTTCTGCATACTGTTCAGCGCTCATCATGGGCTTGGAAAGCGGGTCGAGAATGATGTTGGGATTGATTCCGTGCAATATGCGCAGCGGACTGATGGAATCGAGTGGGTTCTGTCCTGCAAAGGAGAACGCACGTGGGGTTCCCTTGAACTCTGTCTGTTCGTTCACGTCGTAGGGGTCAATGGCTATCCGGGTGCGCTCGGACTCGGGGATTTTGGCCAGTGCCTTGGAAAGCAGCAGCACAATGAGCGGCCGCACGTTCTTTCCTTCACCCTCGAAGTAGTAGGCCGCAACTCTATTGAGCGTTGGGTGGCCCGAGCCAATCAGAGTGGCAATATTTTTGGCCAACACCTTCATCTCCGAGCTCACCAAGCTGAACGGGTCAAACTTGGAGCTCAATGCCGGTTGCACCATTTTCTCTGCCGTCGCTATGGCGGCGGAAAAAGACGAATACCGTCTCAAGGAGCAAATTGGTCGCAACATAAAAAAAGATTTAAAAAAAGCCCGTCAATATATAATATGCTTGGAAAATATAAATTTTTAACATGGACTGGATATCGAGTTTTCCGCTCACCAGACACGTGCTGGAATACACCAAGAAACAGCTGTGTGCCATTGTACGTGCCGGGACGGTGCCACGACATGTGGGCTTCATCATGGATGGCAACCGGCGGTTCGCCAAATTGAACAATCTCGAGACCAAAGAGGGCCACAACGCTGGATTTGAGTCGATGGCCAGACTGTTGGAGGTGTGCTACGACTGCGGTGTGGAAGCGGCGACCGTTTTCGCATTTTCGATCGAAAATTTCTCGAGATCTGAGTACGAGATCGAATGGCTGATGAAGCTGGCCAAGTCCAAGATAAAACAAGTTGTTGATAATGGCGAGCTATGTGAACAATATGGGGTAAAGATCCGCGTATTGGGCAACCTCAAATTGCTGCCGCGCGATGTGCGCGAGACCTTATTGGAAGCCCAAGAAATCACCAAAAATAATACACGAGCCGTGCTCAACATCTGCTGTCCATACACGGCCAGAGATGACATAACACACTCGATCCGCACCATAGTCGCTAAAGGCTACCTTCCCGACCAGATCACCGAGGATCTGCTCTCTGAAAACTTATACACGGGCCAGGTGGCTCCCCTGCAACTTTTAATCCGCACATCAGGCGTGTATAGGTTCTCAGACTTTATGCTGTGGGAAGCGGTGGACCTCGATTGCGAGGTGGAAATACTGAATGTGCTCTGGCCGCAGTTCTCGCCTCTTCACATGTTATGGGTCCTATTCAAATGGGGCTACATGCGCAGCTCGAGACTGCGTGCGAAAAATAGACTGCTAGCGCTGGGCCACGAAAAAGACGAATAATTCATCCTGTACATTACTTAAGCATATATTCTCTATTTGTTGAGCTCTTGTGCTTTAATAAACTCCTCCTTGAACTTGTCTGCATTCTCCTTGTTACCGAACCGGATGGCCAATGTTTGTGCTTCGGGCTCACCCTCACTGACATCGGCAGTCACGCTGTAAACCCAGGACCGGTCCGATCCAACATTAGGAGTCAACTTGTATTCTGGGGCAATGATGTGGTTGGCACAAACTTTCAAGGTCTTGTCTCTTCTCATGAGCAACCGGACCTTTTTGGTTTCTTTGTGTTGCAAGAATTTGACGTCTCCGGTTCCTCTTTCTTTCCATTCCTTGGTGTCAGCATGGAATTTGAACAATTTGGCCCTGATCTTGAACAAGACTTCCTCGTTTTCCTCATTGGTCTTGACCTCCACCTTCTCCAATTGGACCAGAGGCTCGAAATGAATATCGTCGCTCTCAGGAACCTCGTCCTCTTCCTTCTCCTCCTTAGATTCCTTCTCCTCTTTCTCCTCCTTCTCTTCAGGCTCCTCCTTCTTGGTCTCCTTCTTGGCCGCACCTCCGAACATGGCAAACACGTTGGCGGTTGGTGGCTTCAACACTGGCTCGTCGGTTTTCGTGGTGGGAACTTTGGCCTCTTCAGACATGATGTTTTGAATTGGTAAATTTTTCAGGGAGGGTAAGTTTTTTTATGAGCAACTGGAACTCCATCCGGATTAGTCTTGTAGAATCTCCGGATCCCTGGTTCAAGTCTGGACATTGTAACGTGTCGACTGAAAATAGTCGCGTCCTTCAAGATTGTCCGATCCAAGTTGATTTATCGCGACATCTTTGGTCCCGCCCCCATATAAAATATACCTGCATAAAGCTTCCAGAAAAAGTATCCTGTTATCTCTCATGTCACATCGACGTCAATCCTCGCTAGAAGAGGTGGATCCGTTTGCCAATGCAGATCTCTATTACGGTCCACATACCGATCCATCTAAGTCGACCAAGTCGTCAAGATATGGCCGGACGCGGACCATGTCGGCAGTGGTGCCAAAACGGATGTATTCTTATAGCAACTATTCCATGACGCCATCGCCCTCGGGCTCGGCTGTTTTCGATCTTGGGGTCGAATCCAATGACTCCGATGGGTCTGATCATGATTCTCCGTCTGGCCCCGGGTCCGCCTCCCAGTCCACCTCATCGCTTGTCAAGCTGCGCAACTCTGAGAACGTCAATCAGTCTGCACAAACATTGACGCCTGTGGCCTCTGCGTCGTCGGGTGGGTCGGGGCTACGTCGTCGTGGCTCTGCAGACGATGCATCCAGTATCAATAACCCGAAGCGGTTCTTCATTCCTGACATTGATGCCACTCTCGAGGAGCTGCTCGAAAACGAAGACACTGACAGAAATTACCAGATCACGATCGAGGACAGCGGACCCAAAGTGCTCAAGCTGGGGACTGCCAACTCGAACGGGTTCAATCAGTACGACGTTCGCGGAACCTATATGTTGTCGAACCTGTTACAGGAGCTCACCATAGCTAAAAGAATGGGCCGCAAACAGATGATCCTGGACGAGGCCAGACTCAACGAGAACCCTGTCAATCGACTAAAAAGACTCATTTCCAAGACGTTCTGGAAAAACCTGACTCGGGAACTCGATTCAGACACAATCATCACCATGGCTAGCGATTCCAAAATTGACACCCCCGAAGCCAAGATCCCGCGTATCTACGTTCCACATGGAGAGGACGAACTGTTAAGCTACTACCGACGTATCGCCTGTGACAAAGTCGAAGTGGAATTTCTTCCCCAAAAGATTGACGCAGACTACGTTCTGTCCATCAACCATCGTCCCGGTCTGTTGGCTCTGGCTACCAAAAGATTGAGCGACAAATGGGGCGACTTGAAAGGCTATCCATATGTCGTTCCTGGTGGAAGATTCAACGAACAGTACGGCTGGGACTCTTACTTCGAAACCCTTGGGCTACTCACCTGTGATATTCTCGAGCCTTGTGTTGGTATGTCTGAGAACTTTTTATTCGAGATTGAACATTACGGCAAAGTTCTCAATGCCAACAGATCCTACTATCTGGGGCGCTCTCAGCCTCCATTCCTTACTGATATGGTGTTGAATATTTTCAACTATATTGAATCAACTGAGGGAAGGCAAGATTTGGATCTTTTGGAACGGTCAGTGAAAGCTGCTATCAAGGAATATAGGACTGTGTGGTGTTCGCCTCCAAGATTGGACCCTGAAACGGGACTTTCATGCTTCCACCCTGAAGGCAAAGGTATCCCTCCAGAAACAGAGGCTACACACTTTGTGGCTGTTTTACGGCCATATTGCGAAAAATACAACTGCTCTTTTGAAGAGTTTGTGCAAAAATACAATTCTGGAGAGATAAAAGATCCAGAACTAGATGAGTATTTTTTGCACGATCGTGCAGTCCGTGAAAGTGGACATGACACCTCTTATAGATTGGAGGGTGTCTGTGCCTATCTGGCTACGGTGGATCTGAACTCGTTACTGTACAAGTATGAGTGTGACATTGCATTCATCATTCGCACATATTTCAATGATAGACTTGAACTTGACGGCAAGATCGAGACTGCTCAATTATGGGAAGAGTTGGCTGCTAAACGCAAGGCTCGTGTTGACAAATATCTTTGGAACGAAGAGAAAGGCATGTACTTTGATTACAACATCAAAACAAAGAGCCAGACCGATTACGAATCTGCAACCACTCTGTATCCATTGTGGTCAAAATTGGCTTCGAAACACCAGGCTGAGGTGTTGGTCAAGAGGTCATTGTGCAAACTCGAGGTGTTTGGAGGACTTGTGAGTGGTACAGAAGTCTCGCGTGGTCCCATTGGGCTTAACAAGCCTTCCAGACAATGGGATTATCCATTTGCCTGGTCTCCGCATCAGATTATGGCATGGAAAGGATTGCAAAATTACGGATACGATGCAATTGCCAAACGACTATCCTATCGCTGGTGTTATTTGATCACTTTGGCATTTGTGGACTTCAATGGAATTGTTGTTGAGAAATACGATGCCACTTCTACTCAGCAACCACACAAAGTGGAGGCAGAGTATGGTAACCAAGGGTCTGGGTTTAAAGGTGTTGCTACCGAAGGATTCGGTTGGGTCAATGCGGGATACCTGTTGGGATTACAGAATCTTGATAGGATTGGGATTCGCGCTCTTGGTTTGGTTACATCTCCTGATGACTTTTTTGCCAACATGAATGAAGCTGAAAAACGTAGCTACGGTCTTTAAATAAATGATAAAATTGAAAAATAAAATCAAATAAATTTAATTCTATAAATCGATTTGACTACCAATGAAACTTAAATTGGTCGTTGATAGACCAGCAGAGCTTTGGAAATGCTTGTCTTTCTTGTTAACATTGCGAAAGATGTGCGTATTTAGATTTACAGAAAGCAAGTTGTTTATAATATCATCTGCTTTGAACGAACCCACTGTCTGGTGTAAAGTTGATCGCTCTTTATTTCAGTTGTATGAGGTTGAATCTGCCAGGGATAAAGTTATTCCATTTGAGATCAACATAGAACCAATCTGTCAGGTTCTCCGAAATTATGAAAAAGCCAACGCTGCCAGTAATTTAATCATTAGATTGCAACGACGTCCTTCTAATGGCGCAGAGATAAAAAATAAAGCTGCCGCATCGCTCGCCTTGTTCTATACAGAACAAATGTCTCTGAATTCTAACATGAGCCATTCATTCAATGTCCCGGTTCGCCTGCTAAAAATGGATACCGATCTTCGAATAGTGGAGCCAGATATGGAAGGCATGGAGCTGGCTATGAAGCTACCAGCGAGAATTTCTCCTTTATTGAAAAGATTACAGCGCTACAAAACATCAGATCTCATCACCATCACCGGGAACCAAATGGGACAACTCAAGTTCGTCATCGAAGAAGAACAACGCAAAATCGCAGTCCAATGGAAAGAAAAACTTGATGTGCTATTGCAAGACCAGGATTCAGCCTCTCAATCTCAAGGAACTTATCATCCTGTATCTTTAAAAGTGAAACTAAAGTACTGGACGATAGGATCGCGATTAATGGAGTACTGTGACGCAATGTCGCTCATTATTCACGCAAGGGGCGCCATTTTACATTGCTACATCGATATGGATCAAAAGTGTGACTTAGCTTATTATATCAATGGATATCAAACCGATTAGGCGTTCTCAGAACCGTACTTTTTAATAAAGTCGCACAACAATTGCACACTCTCCAGTGAAACTGCGTTATATAGAGAAGCACGCATACCACCCACAGATCTATGTCCTTTGAGTCCTGTGAGACCAACAGCTTCAGCAGCCGCCAGAAATTCGGCATCACCACCCTTTGGAAGTGTGAAGACAATATTCATACGTGATCTCACGCTCTTGTTGACTGGAAGCTTATAAACGGAAGGAAACTCGTCCAGAGCCTGGTACAACAATTGATATTTTTGCTTATTCTCCTGTTCCTGGGCTTCGAGTCCTCCCTTTTGAAGAAGTTCCTTCAACATAAGATCAACTATGTGCAAAGTGAAGGTAGGAATGGTATTGTACGCCGAATTGTTTTTAACCACAGTTGGGTAGTCGAAAGCAATTGGAGACAATGGGATACCCATCTTTTTGAGCTCTTCATCAGAAGGATAGTCCAACAGACTCTTCTTGATGATATAGATGGAAATACCAGCCAGACCAACGTTTTTTTGTGCACCAGCCATAATACATCCGTATTTTGCGACATCAATCTTTCTAGACAAGAAGTTTGATGACATGTCTGCGACTATCTCGACATCTGGAAAGCTAGCAAATGGGAATTCTGGAAATTCCACTCCGTTAACGGTTTCATTGTCACAGAAATAAACATAAGAAGTGTTGGTCAGATCTGGGATTGTCCATTGATCAACTGGAGGAATGTCGCCAAAGGATCCGTTCACTTTCTTGGAATCAACCAAGACGTCAATGTCAAATCCCAATCTTTCAGCTTCTTCAGAAGCCTTTTTGGACCAGGTTCCGGTAATTGCATAAGCAGGTCTGCCCTTCCGACCGGTTTTCTTTGCAAAAGAAGCGGCCAAATTGGTAGCCAAAGACGAGAAGCCGGTAGTTCCACCTCCTTGCAAAAAGAACACCTCGTGGGTGTCCGGAATATCGAGAAGCTCAACCAAATGTCTCTTGGAATCATCAATGACTTGAATACCCTGTTTAGATCTGTGACTAATCTCTCCGGCACCAATTCCAAGACCTTGGAAATCTATAAGATCATGTGCTGCCTGTTTAAGCACAGAAGCTGGCAAAAGAGCCGGCCCAGCAGCAAAGTAATGAGGTTGTTTTCTGTCAAGTGACATCGAATGGAAATTTATCGAGATTTAATGAAATATAATATTACTCTTACTCTTCGCGCAGCACAGCCATGCATATAATAAGAACATTTATTTTTGCAACCGTATGTATCATTCTTTTTTGGCCACCAGGGAGTAAGGGTTGTAGTGGTCAGCTTTCTCGTAGATGACGCCATCAAACTTTCCATCGGAGAGAACTTCTCTAGAGCCCAAGAAGTCGAGAGAACATAGCTTGGGCCAATTGACGTATTGCACGCCGTTACGAACAATATATCTGAACGAGAAAACGGTGACTGCCAACAGCATTCCGGTAAGGGTTAGGTTTTTGAATGTCGTGCTAGAGCCGTTCGGGTATAGTATAGTAAGCACCAGCAACGACAGCGAAGACAACAACAGATAAGGAATAGATTGGGTGTAGGCAGGTCTTAGATCCTGGAATGGTGACGAAGCAATCTCAAACGGCCGCACGTTACCCAAAAACAGGTCGTATCCATCTTGTCTTGGTCCATCAAGGAAGTTGTTCTTGATGTATCTAGTGATGGAGTTTGTAAGATCATTTAGTGCTCCACGTTTAGTTCTGCGGCCAGTTCTGGTGAAGTCAGTTTTCAGAGCACCGGTACCTGAGTAAGACTTTGACACCACGTCTGCATTATCTGCCCACATGTTCATGAACAAAAGGTTAAACTTTGGATCGACTTGTTCCCAATCCTGGGCACCGGAAATGACACCAGCTTCGATCAACTGCTGTTGCAGGTAGAAACGACCCATGGTAGATTGAACAACATTGGTTCTGTCAAGACAATCCATACAATTGGTCCGGATCACATGCGATTGTTGGCGCACCGTCTTGATTTGCTCGCTCACAAGTGTAACGGAGTAGTCGGTTTCCGAGAGGCCGATGTTACGCAGATGGTCGATCAGTAGCTTGACTCGGTGCCATCTCATGTTTTTACACTCATGGTGGAAGTCAAAGTACGTGTACTTGACCTTAGGGTCATTCAAAGCGGTCACTGCGTTTTCGTAAGCCAATTTGACAGGCTCTTCATACCCTTTTTGGTTGACCAGATTGACCAGATAATTGACTCCATACTTTTCAATCATGCGGTTGAAATGAAGACGCGTTGGAGTGTAATCAGTCTGCCCTAGAAGCAACTTCGGCTTGTACTTCAAGTTGTTTAGTTCAGCCCAGTAAACCGGCACCGATCCCCGTGTTTGAAGATACGTGTATACGTGGTCTCCGTCATTGTTATGGACAACCAGGAATTGTTCTGTTTCATTAAAGTTGGCAACATTTCCTTCGGAATCAATACCACGACGGAAATATCTCGTTCCAGCACGCATGCGCGAACGCCTCGTAACAAGGCCAAACGTGATGGGTTTTTGATTAATCGTGGTGGTAACAAATTTCGCATATCCATAGATCACAGGTAAAACAAAATGTTCGGCTCCAGGGACTTTGAGAAGTTCTTGGGCAGCATAATGGTTCCACATGAATTCCGAGTCAAGACCAGCCTCGGTTTGTCTAGTGAATGGCTTGGTCAGATCATAGTCGTACGAAAAAATCATCGAGATCGAATTCAAGTGTGTTTGTAAAAGCTCTTGATATTTGGTCTCATCAGAATCCACATTGTACTTGTGCGTGCTCAAATTGAACGCATTCAGCGACTTGGCCTGAAAGATCTTTTTGCCATTCAAAAAACGTCCAACTTCAACGGCTTCTTTAACAACAATCAAATGGTAACTACTGCGCAAATGGACAAGTCCAACCACTCCGTAGATCGACTCAGAACTGCCTCCAAAAGCTGTTTTCTCGCGATCCACAAGCTCGCAAGTTCCGGCATTTGTCACCAAAAAAGCACGTCCAGTCGTCTGCACCGAATCAAATACTAAATACCCGTCTGCACTCTTGCAAACACAGAGAGAAGAGTATGCCATGTTTAAACAAATAGTATTTACGTATCTCCGATTTTTACTTTATACATCTTTGCACCAGGTCTCAGTATTGCAACACCTTGCAGCAGGGAAAGTCGGTGATGGTTGGTTCAGGAATTTCCGGAATCAGATAAACAAGGCCGTTCTCGTCGATCCGCTCGCGATCCTTCTCGCTGATCTGATAAATTTCATGTATGTGCGTTTTCAGCAATGTTTTGACTTCAGCATAGTTTTTCTGCACCTCGTAAGCTTGTGCAACCATGTTACGTCTAACCAGTCCTTCGATCAACCTTATAGCTTCCGACTCGGTTTGATCAAGACGTTCGACCAGACGGCCAATGGACCTAACCAAATATTCTTCTTCATAAATGGTGCCTTTCTTTCCTCTGGCCTTTTTGCGTTCTTCCCGACGTCTGTTCTTTGCTGTTCTTCTGGAGGCTCCTGTCTTGGCCGTTCCTGCGGTCTTACCAGTATATCTGGTAAAGAACGATTCCTTTGTAGACGTCTCCGAAGCAGCAATGGAAACATTGTCCGGGGTGTCTGTTTCTGCCATTTCTCCGTAATAAGCGAAAGGATCCTCTTGTTTTTTAGACCTCAACTCGCGAAGACGGCGTAATTGAGAGTCCACTTGGCTCTTACAGTCTGCAACTAGCTCTGCAATAATACCAAAGCCTTCTCCAAGAGCAGGATCAACAACAGACTCCACCAGCTCTGGTTTTCCTTCTTGGTAGCACAACATGATGGCATGCTCGTATTGGTGGTTTTTGCAATACAGACGAAGAGACTCTTCAATGTTGTGCAAGTATACCAATTGTATGTATGCTGCAGCTGCGTACTCACGAGTATCATTCAAAAGAGCAACCAGTCTTGTACAGGTATGTTGTAACGTTTCCTGGTCATCAATAGCCAAGGAGACGGCTTGCTGCCACTTGCGAGCCAGAATATAATTCTCCAGAGCTTGTTGTTTGAGACCCAAAGTTTCGTATGCCAAAGCAGAATCTGCGTATTCCCTCGACTCATGCAAATGGTCTGCATATGCTTCCATGACTTTGTTGAATTTGTCTCTGGTGTATCTGTACAAGGCCAAGGCATGCGTGTAAAGATCGTGTTCGATGATGAATTCAAGAACCTCCTGATCAGAATCTGGTATTTGAACTAAAGAATCGAGTGCTTTTTGGTATCTCTTCAAGTAATTATCAATCATGAACTTTTTACGGAGTTCTGGTTGTGAGTGCAAATTCTGTAGGAAAGGCAGGTACTCTTTCGGATCCTTTTGAGATTGTTGTGCAATAACAAGTGTTAATGGGACGTTATAAATACCAAGTGCTTCGTTGTAAAGCATGTTGACGTCCAGCAAGAAACAGAGATGTTGAACAGCTTTCTCGGTTTCCTGCTCTGACTTGAATGAGCCGATCAACTCAAGCGCTTCTATTGTTTTTGGAGGATGTTGACAAGCATAAGCAGTGATGATAGATTGCAAGAACTTGGTTTTATATGGCGGAGTTTGTAACACATTTAAAACCGCCTCACAGATCCGGGATATTTTGTCTTTGCCAACAGGCTTTTGGTAATCCGTAATACTCAACTGTTGTAATGCTTCCTGGCCAGATTTGTAGGTCTCTTTATACTTAGTTTCAACGACATCTTCCTCCAGCAAGGTTGATAGGAACAGATCGATGTACTCTGGCTTTTTGATATCTTTGATGAAATGCTCAACGTTATTGAAAAAGAGCTCCGAATTATAATCATGAAGAATATCCAAAGCAATTCTATGGGTTCTGCAAACAATAAAAGCGTCATTGTATCTCCTCTGTTTAATGAACTCACGGACTTCGGTTAAGACCATAATACGGGGGCTGATGGTTTCCAAGTTACCTCTTGGAGCCTGTAGGACCACACGAGCTTTGGAAGGAATGGCTGTAACCAGTAATGATCCCCGCTCAATCATTCGAGTCCTTTCATCATCTTCCTCTTCTTCAAAAATGGTCTGGTCAACCTTTTCATCAAGATGAACAAACTTCAGCTGATGTTTGGCAGTGGTATAAAGAAGATGCGATTCGGTCACCAACATCGACGTGACACCCGAGGATGCCAATATGCGATTGACATAGAGTTTTCCTGTCGACGAGAGACCGAAACACACATACCTATCATCTACCAGGCAGACATGGAAATCCGAACAAAGCTGTGGGAATTGTGCTATCTTGGTAGAGTCAAAAGTATTAGGATCCAACAAAAACACAGATCCGTCTGCTGTTTCGTAACACATCTGCTCACCATCACTAGTGGACTTGACAAGAACCGGTTTTGGTGGTAAAATGTCTGATATGGTGATTAATTGAGCTTTCTCAATATTTTCAACGTTGAATATTGCTATTCTGGAGAATTGGGTAGTGTCAAACAGCACAGCAACCAATTTGTCTCCAAGGAAACAAACCTGTCTTGGTCGGTCCAAAGGCTCAGCAAAATCAGTTTTCGATAGTTCGCTTCGCACTAAAGGTTCACTTCCCTTGATGATTCTGTCTAATTCCACGGTAGCGAAAACAACAGTGTTGTATGTTAAGAGAGCAAATGTGTCGTTTCTGCGGGACACTGCAAGGTCAACAGTATTCTCTTCAGTCCAAAGTTCTCGAAGGCTGGCTGGGGGCGGCACATTGGCCATTCCAATCGGAGTTATTTTGGTTTCTGTTCCGTCTGCAACCAAAACCATTCCAACATCGAAGGGGGGACAGGTCGGTCCCAGGTTGAGCGAATAGGCCAGGTCCACTATTTCAATATGATCCTGAGTACCGAACATCAACCGCATAGGATTCTCCGGATGAAAACGCAAATTCAGAATCTCTTGACCATTGCTGCTATGAATTTCTTGTTTCAAATACCAGTGATAGTTTTTGGTTGTCCAAAGTTGGATCCTATCGTTCAAACGAAACGCCAAAATCTCACTATTACAAGACCATTCGAGTTGCTCGATCTTGGAGTTCTCCGGAAGTCGTGTGGTGAATTCTCCATGACGGAGACCGTTCCTCTCAAAGAAGATCAAGTCCAACACATTTTCTCCTATTTCCTCTTCGAACCGCCTTTGAACAGATGCAATTAATGATCCCTGTGGTTTCCAAGCCAAAAGCTCTTCCTGTCCATCCACAGCCTCCGAGCAGGAATTCAGTTCTCCATCTCGAGAATAGACACGGATCACACGTCTTTCCAATCCCTCCTCAACCTCCTCAATGCTTGTCACCGAAAAGTACTCACAATCACCTCTCCATGATATTCTCGTGGAGTGATTATCAAACTCTGAAATACGTCCCCTTTGGACCTCTGCAACCGTGGGATCGTGCAAAATAGCGTTGTCACTATCAATGTTGAGACCTGCATTTTTCAGAGCAGCCCGTTCTCTTTCGAGCTGTTTGGCTCCTTTACCTTTGAACTGAGTTTCCTTCTTACCCCAACCAACAGAAACCTGATTACTGGTGTTGACATCTTTTGGATCCAAATATTTCTCTGCAATCGGCTCGAATAATCTAGAGAGCAAAAGGATCTGATTTTCTCCCGTCAAGAGAGCCAGGGTTTCGTCATCAGGCGACCACTGCGCACATTTGATGCCACTGTCAATCGAACCCACAATCTCGACTAGAGTGGTGTCTGGGTCTGGAGCTGTTCCATCATAGGTAGCAGTAATGATATCACCCTGTTCGAACACTACCACCAGTTGGAATATGTCTGCAAAGTGGACAAAAGAAATCACCTTGTCAAACTCACGAACAGGCACGGACGCAAGAAGATTGACTTGCCCCGTCTTCATGAACTGCTGGATTTCAAGCATCTGGCTCTCTCGAGAGCTTAGAACAATGGTTAGGGAGTCCGAAATCACATCAAAAACAGATTCAATAGGCACAAGATCCGGATACATGCGGGATTCAGGTCGAACCTGCCCGATGTTGAGGATTTTAAGGTTCTTCATACCACCAAGATCGAGAATAAGTGAATAATTTTTTTATCCTCTATTACATAAGCTATATACATCAATGCTTGGAAGAAAGAGCTCTATTAGCCCATCTTGAGGCAACAACTTCCCAATCTATGCAGTTCCACACATTTTCCAGGTATCTCGACTTACCAAAGACACCGTAATCTCTAATGTAAAAAGAAGGGTTGTTCCCAATTGCTAATAGTGGCTCGTAGACAAATTTCAACGGTTCGTAAGTGTCTTGTGCCTGCTCTATGGATGGAATGTCGACTTTGTACATATTTAGAGCATCATTTTCAGCTTCTGGGGTCTGTGGTTGTTTTTGGTTTTTGAAAGCTCTAGCGTTGGACACTTGGCCAGCACGGAAGTGGTGAGGTGTACCATAGTTGTATGTGTTGATGATAGCTAGCGAGGAAAATCTCGAAAGATCGCGAGCTTCTTGTCCGAGTTCAGGTTTTCTGAATCTGTGAACAAGCCATGTGTATCCGTTTCCTTTCATGGAATTGGCTGAAGCGGTCATGAGTGTTTTGAGTTCCAGCACAGAGCCAAACGAACCTTCGACGATTTCCAAAAATTGGCCCTTTGGAGCGTTGCCAATTTTGGAGAACACGTTGGGGGTGCGATAAAGCTGATCCACGCTGGCTTTGGTCACATTGTTGAACGTGCATGGCTTCAGAGAAGACATGAAGTAGTACAAGTTGTAGATAGTTGAGGCACTCTGGAAAACGAGTTGTTCGGTTGGTTTTTTGGCCGTTCTGTCCAGCAGCTTATACAGCTTGTCGATCGGTTCGTTATTGGTGTCAATGACAAAGTCGTCCAAAAGACTAGAGGCGGAGTCTTTTTTGCCAGACATGAAAACGTTTTTGGTAGACTTGTAATCGATAAAACAAGATTCTAAAGAGTTTTTGATTGGCGATTCGGATATTCCAAATTTGAGATCTTCGAGTTTCGCAGCTAGTTGATCATTCCAAACGTCTTTGAGAACACGCTCACTGAATAAGCCGGGGAATCCTTCGGTTTTCCTGTTATCGATCAATGGCACTTTCGGCAGCTTGATCAAAGAATCCAAAGAGCTGGGAGCCTGCTCGGCAGTAGAGCTGGCCTGTAAACATGCCCGTAACGAGCCAAACGCACGGCAGCCCAGCACACGGCTTTGGAGCGAATTAGTTAGCATAGTGAATTCTCGACAAGATTGAAAAAATTAAAGAAAGTCAAACTAGAACGAAAACCGCCTTACCCGGACGACGTGGTGAGAGGCGAATTTTGCAACGACCAAATTATTGGGAAAAGCTGTAAAATAAAACAAGTAAATAGCAACGGAGTAGGCTTTGTTTAAGTCAGAACAGTTTTAGATAGCTTCTCCCAACCTTCAACTTTCTCACTTATCATTTCACATAGGTGGTTTCACTTTATAAGAGCCATCGGGAACAGCGGGTATCAATTTTACGCGTTGTCATCATCTTGAACTAAGAGGAAAAACACAGGTGCAAATTACGCGCATTTCATCTATTTGCTAACCACATCGCCCCTGGTCAAAGTAGATAATATCATAGTGTCACCATGGCCGAACAAGAAGCAGATATCGAGTCCATCATCGACAGACTTCTCGATGTGAGAGGTTCCAGACCCGGCAAACAGGTCCAATTACAAGAGTTTGAGATCAGGTATCTCTGTACTAAAGCTCGTGAGATCTTTATTCAGCAGCCTATTCTCTTGGAGCTTGAAGCCCCCATCAAAATTTGTGGAGACATCCACGGTCAATACTATGACCTTTTAAGGCTTTTTGAATATGGAGCTTTTCCCCCAGAGGCCAACTACCTCTTCCTGGGAGACTATGTCGATAGAGGAAAACAGTCATTGGAAACCATTTGTTTACTACTAGCATACAAGATCAAATATCCCGAGAACTTCTTCATTCTTAGAGGCAATCACGAATGTGCCTCAATCAACAGAATTTACGGTTTCTACGACGAGTGCAAGAGACGTTATAATATCAAGCTCTGGAAAACCTTCACAGACTGTTTCAACTGCTTGCCGATTGCTGCCATTATTGACGAAAAGATCTTCACTATGCACGGAGGACTGTCGCCAGACCTCAATACTATGGAACAGATTAGAAGAGTCATGAGACCAACAGATATTCCCGATGTGGGTTTGTTGTGCGATTTGCTCTGGTCCGATCCAGACAAAGACATAACCGGCTGGAGTGAGAACGATCGAGGTGTCTCATTCACTTTTGGTCCGGACGTGGTTTCAAGGTTCTTACAAAAACATGATATGGATCTTATCTGTAGAGCGCATCAAGTGGTGGAAGATGGGTATGAATTCTTCAGCAAGAGACAACTGGTTACTATATTTTCTGCTCCAAATTACTGTGGAGAATTTGACAATGCCGGTGCTATGATGAGTGTTGATGAGAGTTTGTTATGTTCGTTCCAGATTCTCAAACCCGCCGAGAAGAAGAAGTACGGATACGGTGCTCAGCCTCCGCCAGGAGTCCAATCTCCTAAAAATAAGAAGAAGCCAATCAAATGATCACCAAAAGCTAGATGCTTACTTGTTCGCAATCCCTTCATCACCATAGTGAATTGTGTCCAAACTCTGTCTACTATACTAACCCTCTATGTGATTAGTTTGTCAATTGGGAGTGTTGATCGGTTTGGTAGCTGCTGGGCTCCACTATATACTTAGGTAGCGAAGATGACAGGACCATATTAAAGGTCACGTGAGAACCGTTCAGGGCATGACGCGATTTTTGTTTTGGGAACGGGGGAAAAAACCCTCCACCCAGCACAGCCCCGTCCGTGCCTTTGCCTTTTTTTTAGTTTATACTGAAGAGTATTTGGATTTGTTAACTGCTTATGTAAGAGAATTTTCACCACCTCAAAAATTTTTCACCCTTCAAAACATTTACACATTGAATTTTCACCATGGTTTTAGTTCAAGATCTGTTGCACCCAAGTGCTGCCTCCGAGGCCAAGAAACACAAACTTAAGACTCTCGTTCAAGAGCCAAGATCGTTCTTCATGGATGTTAAGTGCCCAGGATGTTTGCAAATCACCACTGTTTTCTCGCACGCACAAACTGCCGTCACTTGCGACTCTTGCACAACTGTTCTTTGTACCCCAACTGGAGGAAAGGCTAAGCTCTCCGAGGGATGCGCATTCAGAAGAAAGTAAGGGGTTTTAGGGAGGCAAAATACCAGCATAGAAAGCGGTGTGTATTATAGTGAATAAACACCAATAATAAATGACAACGTATTATTCAGTTTAGTTGACAATGTTTTTAAGCGAACGTATGTATATGTAGATGCGGTTAGAAGATGGAGTTGACAATATCACTTCCGATGGTGGCTCCTGCTCCGAAAATGGCAGCGTTACCTAACTTGGAGCCAAATTTCTTGAACATCTCTCCTCCACCGTGGTGATGTCCCTGTTGTTGTTGTTGAGGAGCAGGTTGTTCCACCACAGTCATTGGAGTGAGTTGTTGGTGTTGTTGTGGAGGTGCTTGCATGGGCATCATTGGTTGTTGTTGGTAGAACGATGGTTGCATTGGGGGTGGACCTTGAGGAGCGTATCCGAGAACTTGAACGTAATTGGAAGGGAACATTCCTGTTCTACCGTTACAAGACCCTTTCCACCAACTTTGACTAGTTCTTTGCAAGATGGCAATTTTGTCTCCGGCTCTCAACTCCAGATCTTCAGCTTGTTGTGGCTTGTAATCGTACAATGCCTGAGCATATTCGACCGGAGGGGCCGAAGGTCCCGGAGATTGTATTGGTGCAGGGGAAGGAGCTGATCCAACAGCCGGCTGAGTCTTGGAACCGGAAACATCCGCAGGGGGCATGCCGTCAGTGTATCTTTCGGGAAGAGAAGATATCAGTTGGTCAAATAGATTTTTGGTTATGACACCGGACTCTTGTAAGAATTCGAGCTCAGTCTTGACAGTAGTCAAGGAACGATTGATTGCAGCAGACATGATAAAACAAGTTTAAATTAATTAATAAAGTTTATGTCTCTAATCTTTGCCCTTGTTTCTTTTTACCTGGGGCTGAGCGTGTGGTGCACGGATGTACTGATTGGGAACGGAGGCCCATGTAACATGATATTAGTATACAGAACTGAAGCGAGAGCAATCCGAAATGAGAATTACAATGGACCCAGATAGTCCTCCTTGATGGAGCCGATTGCGCTGATGCTGTTGACGTCGGATCTGGTTCCGATAATTTTTATTCTCACTTTAGAGCTTTTCATGATGACTTGGTCCTCGCTGATATAAGCTGGGGGAGTGTGTGAGGGGGTGTATTTCATATCATTTGGAATCAAGTGCTTGGAAACAAACACTGAGAGCGGGCCCACGTCAGCGAAAAAGCCCATATTATTAACTGAAGACACAATTGCATCGACAACTTCTCCTTTGAATGGTTTCCAGACCACCGCTCTATATTTCACCTCGAACTCGGCGTAGCCCTGCTGTCCCGGAACGATTTTCCCCTTGCCCACATCGATGCTCATGCTATCTAGCACACAGATAATGTATCCAAATTGTCCTGTACAGGTACCTTCCACGTCTGTGAGAAGTTTCTGTTGAAGATATTGGTTCATTTGCGGCCCGAAATACGAAGGATGGAGCGTCAAATTGAGCGATAGGTCTTTTATGAAGAACATGTTTATTATGTTTAGCAAATTAGTTTGCAATAATTTTCAACGAAAAAGGAGTGGACGAGAAAATTATACTTAAAAAAAAATCAAACCAACCTGATTCTTAATACAGATGTCCAATAAAATTGGCAAAACAGGACTGGGATTCGCTAGAGTCTGGCACCATGTGGATCTGGCAGATGATAAACGGACTTTGGGTCGTTTGGCATCTCAGATAGCCATTACATTAATTGGAAAACACAAACCTATTGGCCATGAAACCCAAGACACCGGGGACTACGTTGTTGTTTCGAACGCTCAATATTTGAGACTCACAGGTAATAAACTCAAAGACAAGACTTATTGGTCGCACACCACAAGACCTGGATCGGGAAAAGCCACCCCCATGAATAAAATCGTCAAAGATTTCGGATACGCAGAAGTCATAAAAAGAGCAGTCAGTCGGATGTTGCCCAAGAACAAGCACAGATGGACTCGTTTAGAAAGACTCAAAGTTTTCGATGGATCCGAACATCCATATAAGCAAAATTTGATTGCCTTTGCCGATGAACAACCAAAAGTTTTGGAAAAGCTTCAAAAATTGGAGGAGAATACCAAAAAGCTTGAAGAGTACAACAAGCAGATCGCGGGAAAGAAGTTATAGGACAAACAACTTGTGAATAGTTTAACTTTTATTTTACATATTATCTGATTTTTGTAAATTCGCTCATCTGGTGGAAGCTCCACTCTTTTGAGTGTACAATCTTGGGGAAATGTTCATACTCATCAACTCTTGGAAGAGCAACTTGGCAGCGTAAGGGATATGAATCTGATAAATGTTAGTCTTGTTCTTACAAGACTTGCACTCGAATTGGTTTTTCTTCAAATTGGCGATAACACTCATCAATCCACAAATACCACACACATGCACTCTAAAGGCATCTGAAGAATCCATCAACCGTTCCTTCAAGAAACCTGCTGCACCATGCGCAATCATACAATCACGCTCCATCTCTCCGAATCTGAGACCTCCGTCCCTAGCTCTTCCCTCCATCGGTTGACGAGTCAAATTCTGGTATGGACCTCTGGCTCTAGCATGAATTTTATCGTCCACCATGTGTCTCAATCTCTGGTAATAAGTTGGACCGAAGAAGACTTGGGCCATCATCTTTTTACCAGTATGACCATTGTACATCACCTCAAATCCTCTACTTTGATATCCATTCTCTCTCAGCAGCTTGGAAACGGCATCGACTGTCAGATCCGTGAACGGTGTAGCGTCTCCCTCGTAACCTCTCATAGATGCCACCTTAGAAAGCAAACATTCAATCAAGTGGGCGACTGTCATACGGGATGGAATGGCGTGGGGATTGATGATCAAATCCGGAACAATTCCCTGTGCGGTGAAAGGCATGTCCTCGTGTCTGTAGGTAATACCAATCGTACCCTTTTGTCCGTGACGAGAGGCGAACTTGTCTCCAATTTGCGGAACCTTAGTAGTTCTCATTCTGACTTTAACAAACTTGAGACCTTCAGCATTCGTGGTGAGCAAAACTTGGTCCACAATACCATTCTCAGTGGTACGGAGCGGGGTCGAGGCATCACGCTTGGTATGGTATTTGGTTCTTTGACCAAGTTCTTCTGTATCAGGTGGAATAGGGACCGTCTTACCAATGATGATATCATCACCGGAAACACGCACACCAGGAGAGATCAGTCCATCATCATCCAATTTCTCGTACGTACCTTGTTTGAAGCCAAGAGTACTCGAGCGCATTGGCTTCTCAAATTCTTCAACAACCGAGATTCCGTTTCTTCTTTCTTGGTCCATATAAGATCTGAAGAAGAGCGATCTGAAAAGTCCACGATCAATTGAAGACTGGTTCATAATCATGGAATCTTCCTGATTGTATCCAGAGTAACATGCAATAGCCACGATGGCGTTCTGTCCAGCAGGAAGCTCTCTGAACTTGAGGTACTCCATAGATTGAGTTTTGGCCAAAGGTTTTTGAGGATAATAGAGGATGTTGGCCATGGTGTCCATACGGACACTATAATTAGTCAAGAACACACCCATAGCTTGTTTACCCATGGCCGATTGATATGTATTTCTAGGAGATTGGTTATGATCTGGGAATGGAATAATCGAAGCTGCCACTCCAAGGATCATGGAAGGATGAATCTCACAGTGCGTGAACGAGTGCAATTTTGAAACGGTCTTAATACGCTTGGCCGGGTCAAGCTCAATTTGTTTTTGCACGTCAGCTTCCGAAGTTGGAATCAAGTCTTCCGGAGACATTGCAATCAAAACAGTTTCTTCCTCTTCGGCATCCAAGTACTCGATGATACCGTTACTGAGAAGCGAATCCCAGCCGAACACTCTTTGAATAGGCTCGAGTGGCTCACCGTCGCCATCAAAGTCTTCGTCTTGTGGAATCTCTTCCACTTCCCTGTCGAGGATCTTACGACAGTGTTCCTTGGTAAGCTTGAGCTCTCCTTTGTGTTCACTATCTGGATCATCGTCAACGATGAACAGTGGTCTGTAAATTCTACCGGCATCGGTGAAAATCTTGAATTCTCTCTCTCTGATGTCTCTAATCAAAGACACTTCTGGTGAAATAGTTCCCGATCTTCTTAATTGTCTCATGGTGTCCACCAACATAGCTGGGTCTCTGTGCGTTCCAACCCAGTTTCCGTTCAAAAACACTCTGGTAGCATTTTTGTGCTCTTGTGGCTCGTAGTCAGCAAGTGGTTCCAATCCCCACTCTTCAAGAAGATAGGTGATTGGCTCTGAGGCCGAACCAACAGATGCACATGCCATCAAGGAAAGATTCTTCACCAAGCCACATGCTTGACCTTCTGGTGTTTCGGCAGGACAAACCAATCCCCAGTGTGTGTTATGCAATTGACGAGGCTTGGCCAACTTACCATCTCTTCCGATAGGCGTGTTCGTTCTTCTCAAATGCGACAATGTGGAAGAGTACGTGTATCTGTTCAGGACCTGAGAAACACCAGCTCTGCTGCTCATAGCCTTCTTCTGTTCTCCCCAGTTTCCAGTTGCGAGCGAGTACTTCAAACCCGATGTAATGGTGTTTGATTTCACAGCACTAACGATATTGAAGTCGTCACCTCTTTCAATACATCTTTGCATGTATCTGTAAATATCTCTGGAGAGCTTTCTAAACAGAATTCTGAACAAATTAGCGAGTAATGGACCGGCAAGATCCAATCTCTTTTTACCAAAGTGATCTCTGTCGTCCGGCTCTTTTCTTTCCAAAGCACAAAGGAGCAATCTGTTGACAATGTAGCCTAGGAAGTACGCCTTGTTGGTCTCGTAACCGGAATCTTGCGAAATGTGAGGCAAAAACTCACGCTGTAGAATATCTTTGGCATATTGAATACGTCTTTCTCTCTTGATACCGATTGAGTTACCTCTTCTACCAATGTAGTCGAGAGCGACCTCTTGCGACTGGATCAAGAAACCTTCCTCAATACACGGCTTAAGCATTTCGAGCATCTGCCAATCATTTTCGTCGTAACAAATATGTTGCAAAATATCTCCGTCCTCAATGACACCCAACGCTCTGAAAACGATGACAATAGGAATGTCGGCCTTGATATATGGTAAGGTGGCTTTGATAGATCTTCCCACACCTCCACTTTTGAAATTGGAAGCACCACCTCTTGCAAGTTTGACTTGGATGGAGGAAATGAGCCTGGATCCTTTTTCCAAAGCGGATCTGAGTTCGGCAATGTGCGAAACTGGAGATGGAGCAGACTTTTTGAAAACTTGCACGATGTTGGCTGCAGATCTTTCTTGTGCAATCAAAACCTTTTCAGAACCATTGATAATGAAGTATCCACCCATGTCGAATGGACATTCTCTGATTTCGTACAGCTCGTCTTCGGAGAGTCCGTACAATGAACAGAACTTCGATTTCAACATGATAGGGACTTTTCCAATGAATATGGTTTGCGATTCAGCTCCAGACCGATGGATCTTGATGCCGTGTCTTTGGTCTATAATTTCGTCGTCGTCATCGTCAAAGTTTGCAGGCATAATAATCATCTCATCCTGTTCTATTTCACCGTTTCTGTATCTAGAAATCTCTCCCTCCTTGTACCAAACTACTTGAGTGGTGATCACGTCGTCATCATCAATACTTTCTTTCACCATCTTCTTCATTTCAACATACAACGGAGCGGAATACGTCAAATTTCTAAGTCTAGCCTCTTGAGGCAGTAATGTACTCGTCGTACCATCTGCCTCGGTTTGCGATGGCTTAGAAAGGAAAATATCTCCAAAGGTAATCTCATATCTTCTATTCACATCATCATCCTCGGATATATGTTGGGCTGGTTGATCGAGAATTAATTTCTTGTCTTCAAGAACCAGTTCCTGAATAGAAGACTCAATAAACTCCTCGAACGAGTCCAACTGCTGCGAAACCAAACCCTTTGCCTCGAAAAACGACGAGATGACCGTCCAACAGTCTTCTGTGGTGATCATCTCGTATTCTGGCACGTCGTACATACTTTCGTTAAACGACATGTTGATGCTGAAAAATGCACTTTCTTGAATACCAATTGCTGGAAATCACCCTTACACGTCTCCAAAATCCCAATAAAACTCAAGTCAGTGGATCCGGACACTTTCCAACGGCTCAAACAAAGTGTTTTCAAGGAAACAAGATGTTTATTTTGGATTATTCGCCTTCAACTTTTTATTTTTTTCAACGATCACTAATCTCCAAAGTTACCCGGATACAGCACCTATTTTTTTCGCAGGTCCCGTCCATTTGAATTTTTTCAGTACACTCTCTTTGTCATGTTCACAGGCATTAAAACGACTGCCAGCAGTCTTTTCGAGCGCGCCGTGGTCCAGTCACGCAGGTCTATTATTGGTGGCCGGCTGAGACCTTTTGCTCAAAAGCACAAGCCTACGGTTGCTCGCGAAGAGCGTGCTTCCAGATCGAAAAAGATTGTCGAGATGGTCAGAGAAGCCATTGCAAATGATGAGCCTCATTTCTCAGTTGGTTCTAAAAAACTGTTTTTCCCCTCCGCTCGTGTTACGCTGCTACGTCCGAATGCCAAAACGACTCCATATCAAGCCAAATTCCTTGTGCCGAAATCGTTCAATAAGCTTGACATGAGAGACTACCTTTACCATATTTACGGCCTTCGTGCTCTTAATATCACTGTGGCTTTGACTCCGGGAAGATGGACCTACCCACTTGGCCCGGGATTCAGTTCGAGACATCGGATGGCTCAGAAGAAGAAGATGACAGTCGATCTTGCAGATCCATTTGTGTGGCCGGAGGAGACCGAGTTTTTCAAGAGCCAGGCCAAGTTCATTGCCGAAAGAGACGCATACAGAGAGGAGAAGCTCGAATCGACCGGGTCGGACCTCGCCAAACCTTCCAAGGCGTTTGGAGGTATTATCGATCCACACCCACAGCCAATGAACTTTGTGCCAAAAATGCTCAAGAAGCAAATGGCCAACATCAAGGAACGCGAGCTACAGAAGCAGGAGCTTGTCAAAACGGAAGAGTTCGTTTCCCAGTACATAAATCTGTAAATAGTCATTTTGTCATGAATCTTTGTGGTCGTTGTAGGAACTAGTTCTGGATTTCCAGCCAAGACCCCAGGAAGAGCGCCGTGGGGGATAATCGGTACTGGATTTTCGCAGAGAAGTGGAAGAACGCTGCTCACGAAGCCGCGGTAGACTGCTGGTACTTTCTGAGCGGAGCTCTTCTTTGGTTACCACGTCGAACTCTTCGCGGTCTTTCCGTTCGGTCAACATCGCCTTGATAGGCGAAACTAGCGAAGCAAGCAATGTTTCGGGGAACAGATTCAGTATCACGGATTGTTCCTTAGAAGGGCTCCGGAACGAAGACTGCCAGAGCTCGTTCACCATTTCGATTGAGGACTTGTCCTGCTTGACAGGAGCAGAAATTTTGAATTGACGTAATTTGAAGAAATACTGGTCAATCATATGATTGTAAAAGTCAATAGCCAGTCTCAAATGATCCGTCATGTTATGTTCAGACAAATACGTGCTCGTAAACACAAGCCAACGCATCAAATAATGGTGATATAAAATATAAGCACCCGTCACTTTGGTGGCAGAGTTGTCTATGGAGATAAGAGGGAACACCAGCCAACACCGGAGATACAATAACACGATGGAGTTGAACGGGATACAACTAACCAACAGACTGACACCTTTAATTGACAATGCTGCAGAGCATATTGATAGTACTAACCAGTACGTAAACCATTTTTGAAATTGACTTTGTGGGGGAAGCACCACTGGTTGGCGCGCTTGATCGATATTAGCAAGCAATTTGAAGGATTCCAGTAGGGGATAGAGATACGAAACCCCTAATCCAATAAGTGTAAATAAACTGCCAAACATAGGGGTTATCAAATATCAATTATTGGGTTCAAAACATAGCAATCGTGCCCTTTCTTTATCACACAGTTCTTTCTTACTTAAATAAATTTTTTTTTACTCTCTAGCCAGCTTTATCTAATACGTGATGACATAATCAGTAGATGGCCCAGTCATCAATATACTTATTCAGATCCTCCAGCAACGATTTCGTTTCGTCGGGACTGGAAATCCAACATGTAGCTGCAGCTGTACGACTGGCATAATCATTAGCTCCAAGAGAGCTAAACTGATCTCCAACATGTAATGTATTTTGCGGCTTCACAGTAACATTATCGTTGGCACAGATAAATTGCTGCAACACCCGTACACCGTACGATTTGTCTCCGATGTCTACCCAGATATCTGATCCGCCGTTGAACGCGCACCAGCGGATATTCTTAGCTGGCGGGAAGTGTTTGAGACGTTTGTCGACTCGCAATACGACTTCTTCGAGCTGTTCACGGATCAATGATTGATTGGGTTTTGGAATCAGTCCGACAGCACGTTCTTTGCGCAGAATGGTAGCAGGGAGTGACAGTTTGAGTATCAGGTCTTTCAGCACTTCTTGTGCGAAATCTAGCGTTTGAATGATGTCTGACTCTGACCAGTTGAGCATATGTTCTAGGACCCATTGGTCTCTAGAGTAAAACTCTAACTCGTGTTTGGAATAGTTGAAGCGAAACAGATAATTGGCTTCTCCTCCCATTACAAAGAGGTTATTTTTCTGAGAATCGGACAACAATTCAGATTCGTCGATTTCATCTATGAGTCCATGTAATCTTTCGTAATATTTGGAGCCGTCTGTGTAGCCAGCAGCCGTGACTATACCGACGAATAAATCCTTGGCCATTAATTTTATCAACAGGGGTAAAATTGGAGAGTCATGATCAAAATTCTGTCCGTCCTCGTATAAGGTGATGTCTCCGTCAAAAGTAACCAATTGGAGTTTACGATCCTGGTGAACTTTGGAGTGGAATCCTTTGGACATTTCCAGCATTTGTGCGGTGTTTAAAATCAGTCGAATATCATTAAAAGACGGAGCCACTAGACGTCTCTTACTGATGGCACGACGCTCATCTTCAATGTAGAATGCCTTTTCCAATGGCAATCTGGTGAAGAAACTACCAACGCTTGGGACCAATTGGCCCAGTCTAGACAATTCTGGGGTTCCTGAAGCTGCCATTTCAATATGATCGTCAATAAGGAGCTCGAGATCATGAAAGATTTCGGCATATCGACGCTTGGCTTCCGAATTAACCATCAGATCGTCCACAGCAGAAATTCCAGTGGATTTCACAGCGTACAAGACAAATGGAGTCGCCAAAAGACCTTTGATCCATTCAATGAGACCGTCGCGCCGATGCTCCTTCAATGCATACTCAACCCGATATCGTGTTGTCATTAATTAAGTATATTAATTGGGGAATATTAGGGACACCCGCGCACCTAATTTTCTGGATGAGATAACCGGGTCGAGGAAGCTATTTGGGTCATTAGTTGGAGTCAACAACCTCTGGAGATGACCTTCGGTAATTCGAAATTGCCAGGTTTAAGAAACCCTGCAGACGTCTCGGCTCGATGACGGCCCCGGCCCGTCGCCTATTAAGGATCAATATGGAAACTGAGGAGCAAAATGCGGGTACAAAAAAATGGAAAACTTCTGATTGCGGTTTGATGATAGCCTATATTCTGTTCAGCTAATATCATGATTGTCATGTCTGAATGATGTTCGTCAAAGAGGTACACCCGTGTACCACCATGGATTGTGTCGAGAAAGCGTGGTATATTCGGTTGACATGGCCATCCCTAATGGTCTCGTTGAGGGGAGAAAATATAGCAAACCCCATGCTCGCCCCTGGCCCCATCTCTGCGGGTTAATCCACGACCCCGATCTTATCCTGCATAAGGGTGCAGGAACCCCAGTTTTTACCTGCTCTGACCACAAACGGGGTCAGCGGTGCCGCGAAGTGGGTGAATAGTGCCAGAAGATTGTCTCCACACGAATCACGGCCGTATAAATACAACGTCCAGTACCCTCGGTAAGAGTAGCTTATTACAAAGAAATCACTTGAAAAATGGCTATTCCTGACGAATTCGATATTATTGTTGTTGGAGGAGGATCCTGCGGCTGTGCCGTGGCCGGTAGACTTGCCAACCTCGACTCCAACCTAACAGTGGCTCTCATTGAGGGCGGAGAAAACAACATCAACAACCCTTGGGTGTATCTAGCCGGTGTCTATCCAAGAAATATGAAGCTGGACTCCAAAACGGCCACGTTCTACTCTTCCAGACCTTCCAGAGCCTTGAACGGAAGAAAGGCCATTGTTCCTTGTGCCAACATTCTTGGTGGAGGTTCCTCCATCAACTTTTTGATGTATACAAGAGCTTCTGCATCTGACTACGACGACTGGGAGGTCGAAGGTTGGACCACCAAGGACCTGCTTCCTCTGATGAAAAAGCTGGAAACCTACCAAAGGCCTTCCAACAACAGAGACTTGCACGGATTCGACGGACCAATCAAGGTTTCCTTTGGAAACTACACCTACCCTACTTGTCAAGACTTTTTGAGAGCAGCAGAATCGCAAGGTGTTCCAATTGTTGATGATCTCGAGAACTTGAGTACATCTCACGGTGCTGCGCACTGGCTCAAGTGGATCAACAGAGACCTGGGAAGAAGATCTGACTCGGCTCACGCTTACATTCACCCAACCATGAGAAACAAGGAGAACTTGTTCCTTATCACCTCCACCAAGTGTGACAAGATCATTATTGAAGACGGAGTTGCGGTTGCAGTTAAGACGGTTCCTCAAAAACCAGTCGAGACGAAAAAACCGGTCGGAAGAACCTACAGAGCAAGAAAACAGATTGTCGTGTCGTGCGGAACCATCTCGTCGCCTCTTGTGCTGCAGAGATCCGGTATCGGTGCTGCCCACCATCTACGGTCCGTTGGTGTGAAGCCTATTGTGGACCTTCCTGGTGTTGGAGAAAACTTCCAAGACCACTACTGTTTCTTCACTCCATATTATGTGAAGCCAGATGTTCCTACGTTTGACGACTTTGTCAGAGGTGATCCTGTGGCACAGAAAAACGCATTTGACCAATGGTACGCAAACAAAGACGGTCCTCTCACGACCAACGGCATTGAGGCCGGTGTCAAAATCAGACCAACCGAAGAAGAGCTTGCCACTGCGGACGAGGACTTCAGAAAAGGCTACGAGGACTACTTTGCCAACAAGCCAGATAAGCCTTTGATGCACTACTCGGTCATTTCCGGCTTCTTTGGAGATCACACCAAAATTCCACATGGTAAGTTCATGACTATGTTCCACTTTTTGGAGTATCCATTCTCCAGAGGATTTGTCAGGATCACATCGCCGGATCCTTACGCCAACCCTGACTTCGATCCAGGCTTCCTGAATGATGAGAGAGACTTGTGGCCAATGGTGTGGTCTTACAAGAAATCTAGAGAGACTGCCAGAAGAATGGAGAGCTTTGCCGGAGAAGTCACCTGTGCTCATCCACACTTCAAAGTGGACTCTCCAGCAAGAGCAAAGGATCTTGACCTTGAAACCTGTAACGCATACACGGGACCAAACCACCTTACTTCCAACTTGTACCACGGATCCTGGTCTGTTCCTATTGAAAAGCCTCTCGCAAAGAACGATGCACACGTCACATGCAACCAGGTGCATATTTTCAGCGACATCGAGTACACTGCTGAAGACGATGAGGCCATTGTGAACTACATTAAGGAGCACACCGAGACCACATGGCACTGCCTGGGTACTTGTTCAATGGGACCAAGAGAAGGCTCCAAGATTGTTCCAAAGGGAGGTGTCTTGGATTGCAGGCTCAATGTTTACGGAGTCAAGAACCTCAAGGTTGCTGACTTGTCTGTGTGCCCAGACAATGTCGGATGCAACACCTACTCTACTGCGCTGACCATTGGAGAGAAGGCTGCCACATTGGTTGCAGAGGACCTTGGCTACTCCGGTTCCGATCTGGACATGGAGATTCCAAACTTCAAGCTAGGAACGTATGAAGAAAAGGGATTGGCTAGATTCTAGTCGATGGACACGATGGGTTATGTATGGTTGTTCTTTGTTTAGTTATTTGAATAGCATTATGAGTAATGAATTAAGCCAAAAAAATTAAGATAAAAAAAGAATTTTTCAACGCTTTAATTTAGTCATGTCCAAGAAAGTTGTACTGATCGACAACTACGATTCGTTCACATGGAATCTATACGAATATTTGTGTCAAGAAGGTGCCAATGTTGAGGTGTATAGAAACGATAAGATTAGTGTTTTGGAAATCGAGAAACTAAACCCAGACATTTTGTTCATATCTCCAGGTCCTGGTCATCCTAAAACCGACGCAGGTATTTCGCGGGCAGCCATTAGCCATTTCAAAGGTAAGATTCCTGTTTTCGGTGTCTGCATGGGTCAGCAATGTATCTTTGAAGAATTTGGTGGTGACGTTGAGTACGCAGGAGAGATTGTTCATGGTAAAACTTCTACGATCAAGCATGATAATAAAGGTATGTTCAAGAATGTTCCTCAAGACGTGGCAGTGACTAGATACCACTCTTTGGCTGGTACGCTAAAGTCTCTCCCTGATTGTCTCGAGGTGACAGCTCGTACGGAGGGTGGTATTATCATGGGTGTCAGACATAAGGAGTACACAGTTGAAGGTGTTCAATTCCATCCAGAAAGTATTTTGACTGAAGAAGGACATTTGATGATCCGTAACATTCTGAATGTTTCTGGTGGGTATTGGAAAGAAGCTTTGAAGGAAGAGCCTAAAAAAATGAGCATTTTAGACAAAATATACGCTCAAAGAAAGAAAGATTACGAAGTCGTGATGAACACTGCTGGTAAAACGTTTGCCGACCTTGAAGTTTACCTTGAAATGGGTCTGGCTCCTAAATTGGTGGACTTTTATGACCGTTTGCACCAGAATATCGCTGCTGGACAGATTGCCGTGTTGAGCGAGATCAAGCGCGCTTCTCCTTCTAAAGGCATGATAGACGAACATGCCAACGCAGCCAAACAGGCCAAACTTTACGCCGATGCTGGTGTTGCCACCATCTCTGTTCTGACCGAACCGACTTGGTTCAAAGGAAGTATTGAAGACTTGCAATTGGCCAGAAAAGCCATCGACTCTATTGCCAATCGCCCCTGCGTTCTTCGCAAAGAATTCGTGTTCAACAAATACCAAATTCTCGAGGCTCGTCTTGCCGGTGCCGATACTGTGTTGCTTATAGTCAAGATGTTGGACCCGCAACTTCTCAAAGAGCTGGCCGACTACTCGCGCAGTTTGGGCATGGAGCCGCTCGTGGAAATCAACAACCAGGCCGAGCTGCAACAGGCTCTGGCCGTTGGTGCACGTGTGATTGGAGTCAACAACAGAAACTTGCACGACTTCAACGTGGACCTAAATACTACAACGGCCATGAAACAACTGCTACCAGGCAACAACGACATCATCTTGCTGGCATTGAGCGGTATCTCAACACCAGAAGATGTGTCCACATATAAAAAGCAGGGTGTCTACGGCTTCCTCATCGGCGAGGCCCTAATGAGAATGGGATCTCGTGCTGGTGAGCTGATCGAGGCTTTGCAGAAGGCGGTGTAAAGGTGTCGTGGCCAAGATGTTTAGTATTTCAAAAATTTCTTGTAGGCACAGCTCAAAAGAAAAAAAAACATCACATTCTGTTAAAAATAGTATAGCACAAGATGAGAGGTGTTCGCGCGATATTTGGCCTCCTCCTGATGCTGGTGACCGTTTTTGCAGATGTCTCGATTGTTGTGCCTACAGCTTCAGATACGTTCACCGCCTCGGGGGGTAAGGTGAAATTCAAGATCACTATTGAAGAATCAGGAACAGATCCAAGCTTGGACGAAGCATTGTCGTTCACCATATCTCTTATGACTGGGCCTAATACAGGAATTTTGAATCGGGCAGTCATTGCAGATTCGATAACGCTTGACGATTTCGACGACTACTCCTACGAAGCCTCCGTGGACGCGGATGTCGGAGCTGATGGATACTATTACATTCAAATCTACGCCGACTACGGTACAGACAAGTACACAAACCATTACTCGGGCAGGTTCGAGTTGGAAGGAATGACGGGAACTTTGGCCACTTCGGGTACAGGAGATCCACCGTCTGACGAGTACCATAACGTTGCCCAATCAATCGACTCCGCGTGGTTCAGCATTCCATATACTAAGCAAACATCCAAGACACGGTACGCTCCAATGCAGATGCAACCGAAAACAACCATCACAGCTACCACTTGGTCCCGCAGGTATCCTGCCTCGTCAGTGACGTACTTCTCGACTATTGCGGGAACACCGTCTGTGCATTCGACCATCACGCCAGGATGGTCGTACACGATGAGTTCACTCGTCAACTGGGCCACGCCGGCCCCATTTCCGTCCGAGGTGGGCTGGTTCGACCCGGCAGATCGGCTGCAGAGTGCCACCTTGGAAAGCCCGACCAAACGGATCAAAAAGAAGCGTCGTTGGGACGACTAGTTTATGGCGAAACGGGACGATATATTAGTTATTTAGAAATATAGGTTAGTGGTTTCAGCCTAATTCACACTTGTGTAAAACAGCTCAGACACCTTGTGTGTCAATTCAACCAACTTGGCGATGGCCGTCTCCGACATGCTTGTTCCGAAATCGATAACCTGGATCACCTTGACAGAGTTGTCAGTATCAACAATGCCAATACACTCATACCAGTTGTCCAGAATGAGAGACTCAACAAGCGACTGTTGATTCTGGAATTTGAGCTCGATGCGCCCGTTACATTGCAAAGTGGCAATCTCCTTGGCGCTCGATTTGTCGATCAGCTTTCCAATAACCCGAACGGTCTTTTTCTGAAATTGCGCAATGATACTGCCGTCCACTCTAATAGACTCCATACTGAATAATTTAACTATTTTACGCGTCTGCTCTGCCAAATTACAATTGATGTCTGGTCCAGATGTGCAATGATCGAGTAATGGCAGAGAAGCAGTAATCAAAGAGACTGGAGCGCATCTCAGTATGCTGGCGACCATCTCCAATCCTACACTCCATCGGCCCTCACCTCCCACAACTCTCTCCTCATCTAGATTGCCACCATCATTATTGGTGTAGAGGTTTGCTTGCTCGGCCAGGGTGAAAAATTATTCATCTTCATATCAAGCCTAAAAATTACTGTTGACCCATCATGATCTTCCTCAAAACCATGCTACGTGTGGTGGACAACTCTGGTGCAGAGCTGGTTGAATGCATCAAGGTTCTAGGGAAAAAGCCAATGAAACATGCCAACATCGGCGATAAAATTGTCGTTGTTGTTCAGAACGCAAAGTCGCTCACCCAACAGATTACAGGAGCTTCCGCAAGTAATAGAGTGAAAAGAGGAGACATCTGTCGTGCTGTTGTGGTGCGCACCAAATCACCAACCCTCAGACCCGACGGTAGTGTCATTAGATTCGACGACAACGCATGTGTCTTAATCAACCAAAAAGACGAGCCAATCGGTACCAGAGTTAACGGAGTTGTTGCCCGGGAACTCAGACGCAAGAACTTCAATAAGCTGGTGTCACTCGCTCCAAAAGTGGTGTGATCACTCATACCCAAACTGTATATACCTGCCATCTACACCGTGTAAGGATGTGTAAATTTCAGAAAAAAACTTTTAAATTCCTTCACCATGGCCTCTGTTTCGAAAGCGGCCAGACCGCTATTCTATGCGAATCTGCCAGCATCGCGGCTGTCTAGACAAACTACCAATCTCGATTTGATTGCCAATTACAAAAATTCAGCCTACAAGTTTCCAAACGTGTCAAAGCTACATTTGATCTTCAAAAAACATAATGCCTATGGTCACATGGGTGCTAGAGAATTCTGGAAATGGAATCTGCGCACCATCTGTTTCCACAACCCAGACTTGAATATTGAAGTGACAAGAGTCGTTTGTTCGACCAAAGAAGAACAGCTGAAGTGTCCTAGTCTTTTAAAGATTATCTATGCTGATGGAAAGGAGGCGAAGATTGAATGTAAAAATAAGCACTCTGACGATATCATGACCGAGCTCGTGCAGCTCACCGAAGCAACAAAGTGTTCAAGTGATGAGATCCCTCTCATGAAGCAATAATCTGTATATATGATAGCTAGACCGACAGGTCGATCGACGCGGCGACGCGTCCTTCGTATGTCGTTTAAAAAAACCACACCATTTCCAATCAGTTTAAAAAAAACTATAAAAGGTCCCTGATGTCTGCACATTTCAACATGTCTACTATGGACAGTTTAGTTGCCGAACTTCAGAGTGCCGGTGTTGGTGCTTTGGAGTTTGTCGTGGGGTTAAGTTTTGCTCAGAAGTTGTCGCTATTGATTGCTCTCCCTTTTGTCTACAACATCGTTTGGCAATTTTTATACTCTCTTAGAAATGACCGTGTTCCGCTTGTCTTCTACTGGATCCCATGGTTTGGATCTGCCATTCCCTACGGTATGCAGCCATACGAGTTTTTCGCTCAATGTCAGGCCAAGTATGGTGATGTTTTCGCGTTTGTGTTGTTGGGAAAGGTCATGACTGTGTATCTGGGACCAAAGGGTCACGAATTCATTTTAAATGCAAAGTTGAACGACGTTTCTGCAGAAGAGGCGTACACTCATTTGACCACACCTGTTTTCGGAAAAGGTGTTATCTACGATTGTCCAAACTGGAAGTTGATGGAGCAGAAAAAGTTTGCTAAAGTGGCTCTTACTAAAGACGCGTTCATCAAGTATGTGCCACTGATTAGACAAGAGGTTACCAACTATATCAACAACGATTCCCAATTTGCCGGTCAGAAGGGTAAGGCTAACGTGTTGAAATCCCAGCCCGAAATCACTATCTTTACTGCTTCCAGAACTTTGCTGGGAAAAGAGATGAGAGAAATGCTCAACACTGGATTTGCTAAGTTATATTCGGATCTCGACAAAGGATTCACTCCAATCAACTTCGTGTTCCCTAATCTTCCATTACCTTCGTACAAGAGAAGAGATGACGCCCACAACACTATTGCCACCACTTATATGAAGGTCATTACTAGAAGAAAGCAAGAGAACGACATCCAAGACAGAGATTTGGTTGATGCTTTACTCAAGAGCTCTACTTATAAAGATGGAACTTCGATGACTGATAGGGAGATTGCCAATTTGCTCATCGGTGTTCTTATGGGTGGTCAACACACGTCGGCATCGACTTCTTCTTGGTTTTTGCTCCATCTTGGAGAAAGACCAGACCTTCAAGAGGAATTGTACCAGGAGATCAAATCAGTGATTGGCGATAGGGAAGTTACCTACGAAGACCTTCAAGACCTGCCTTTGGTCAACAATACCATAAAGGAGACTCTAAGAATGCACATGCCATTACACTCGATTTTCAGAAAAGTTATGAACCCTCTTCAAGTTCCAGATAGCAAAATGGTGGTTCCAAAAGGCCATCACGTTCTCGTGTCGCCTGGTTTTGCCATGACCAATGACAAGTACTTCCCAGCCGCCGCAAAGTTTGAGCCTCATAGATGGGACGCTCCTGTTGTGGGCTCCACTTCCGAGGACACGGTTGATTATGGTTTTGGAAAGATCACAAAAGGTGTTTCCTCTCCATATCTGCCTTTTGGTGGAGGCAGACATAGATGTATTGGTGAACAATTTGCCTATGTGCAGTTGGGCACCATTCTAGTGACGTTCATCCAGAACTTCAAATGGACCAGCAAACTTCCTAAGGTTGACTACGCCTCGATGGTGACTCTTCCTGAGGAGCCTGCCGAGATTTCCTGGGAGAGACGGATGAATTAGGCATTATATTTAAGTATCTCTGTGATTGATCACTTGTAACTCTTTTTCTCCAGGGTTTTTCCTGGATTCTGCGTCCTGTTTCAACACGGCATTAATCTTTTCAGTGAGAGAATCGACCAGAATGCTAGCATATTGACAGCAATTCATGATCATGCTTGCGTCGATGTTGAGACCTCCGCTCTTAACAATCTGGCAAACCTCCTTGTTCTTGTTGATTGTGAGTGTCATTGATCCGAGACTGAGTCGTTCCTCTATCAGGTTTGCGTCCAGCAGAATAAGCTCGTTGTTGAGGTTTCCTTTGATGTTTTCCTCGTTGTCGTTTGGATTGTAGAATTGGTACGTGAAACAAAGCGGAATGTGAAGAATAGAGAGCGGGACCGGATTGCGTTGGTCCTGGTCAAATAGTATCACGTTGTTTCCTTCAATTTCCATGTCTGGTTTACGGAAATGGAGTAATGCCACCATCACGGCGATCGACGAGATATCAATGAAATTTCCGTCATAGTTGAGATACTGAAGGTCGGCACGAACAGCCCAGCATTTCGAGCCGGCCACAATACATAGACTCTCGAGATCAAGGGCTCCCGAGCGTCGCACAGCTTTTTCGATGAGTCTTGAAATGAGCACTTCGTCGTTGGATTGTTTGCTTCCCGTGGTGAGGCCGCTCTCGAAGAACGGCGAACAAATTGGTGATATCTCGGTGTTGATTTGAAATATTCCCTCAAAAGGTCGATCCTCGTAGGGTTGAGTGATTTCCGCGGTCACTCTACACGCAACCTTGGTCTTGCCCAAACTAACCTCTGCATAGCCAAACTCGTCCTTGGAAACAGAGATGTCGAGCTGTCGCATATCCATCATCTTGCGCCCATCCAATCGAAGACCCTGTTCCAACGCTTGAAGCACGAACTGCTTTTCATTATTGGAGATGTCGTAGTCTCTCACCATATTATAAAAATATTTCACGGAACATAAATATTTTTTCGAATTTGTCTAATTGCCATCCATGTTTTCGCCAGCCAAGCAATTCGGTCCGGCCGCCGCTCTTCGTCTTGTGCGGCCTTCAAGATCAGTTCGCAAGTATAACACGGGTAATCTCAATTTCTTCAACCGCCCTAGAATGCCTTCCAACACTATTATCAAGTTTGTTCCTCAACAAACGGCTTGGATCGTCGAGCGGATGGGAAAGTTCAACCGGATTCTGAAACCGGGGCTGGCTATTCTGTTGCCGTTTGTTGACAAAATCCAGTATGTGCAGTCGTTAAAAGAAGTTGCTATTGAGGTGCCTTCTCAAAATACCATCACCTCCGATAACGTCACGCTGGAGATGGACGGAGTTTTATACTACAAGGTGGTGGACGCTTATAAGGCCTCGTATGGCGTTGAGGATGCCCAATATGCAATTATCCAGCTGGCCCAGACCACGATGCGGTCCGAGATCGGACAGATGTCGCTTGACCTGGTGCTCAGAGAGAGAACCGCTCTCAACACCAACATCACTTCTTCAATCAATGAGTCGGCCAAAGATTGGGGTATCGAGGTCCTCAGATACGAAATTAGAGATATTCGCCCTCCAACCAACGTGATCAACTCGATGAATCAAGTCGTGGAGAAGGAAAGACAGAAACGGGCAAACATTTTGGAATCGGAAGGTCTCAAGGCCAGTGAAATCAACATCAGTGAAGCTCATAAACAAACTGATATATTGAGCTCCGAGGCCGAAATGCGTAAGAGGATCAATCTTGCTAAGGGAGAGGCCGATGCTATCATGTTGAGGGCCAAGGCCACCGCTGAATCGATCAAGCTGGTTTCGGAAGCCATTGCCACCTCTTCTCACGGAAAAGATGCTGTCTCGCTCACTATTGCTGAGAAATATGTCGATGCCTTCAGCAAGCTAGCGAAGGAGACTAACACTGTCATTCTACCTGCCAGTCTTGACAATCTGCCAAAAATGATTGCCAGTGGAATGAACATTTACAGTCAGCTCAACGATTCGCAGCTGGCCGCTAAAGTTATTGAAGAGCCTGTTTCTGACTCGACTCCTAAGAAGCAAGATCATGCTTGAGGTATTGTACATAATGTAATTAAAATATTATTTCTTCTTGAAAAAACTGTCCAGAGCACCTTTACCAACAGCCACTTTCTTCACCACTTTTTTCACCTCTTTTCGTTCGGGCTTCCGTTTGTTGTTGGAGTTCATTGGTGTCAAAGAGCTGAGATTGTCTTGCGCAATTGCATTCATCTGTTCCTGCTTTTTGTATTCCACCATATATTCGGTTAATTTGGATGTGGAGTGTAATTTTTCGACTTGATCGAGATAAAATGGATCAACGTAAGATTTCAGGATCTCCAGAGCCATCTGGACTCGTCTGACCTGCAGGACGTCTGAAGATGGTTCAAAGCCAGGCAATGTGAGCTTTTTCTTTGCGGCATACACAATTGAGCTTGGAAGATTGGAAGCTACTTGACTCAATCGACGGTCTATCAGCTTTAAAATCTGTTCAAGTGAAGGCTTGAAAAATAGTTGGTCATTTTCCTCGACGGTTTCACAGATTGACTTCAATTGGGATTCCAAAGAAACACCTTTCGTGATCAATTGTTCTAGAAGCGGATTTGATTCTAATTGCTCCAATAAATCTTGGAAACTAATCAACCTTGTGGATTCGCGCTTTAATGTACCAATAAATTGATCGATCAAAAGATAAGTAACATCATACGGGGTGGCAACCCAAATATCACAAGAATTGCCTATAAGAATGCTATCAACTCTGGGGTCCGTGGCAGACATATAAATGGTTTTCAATGGTTGTTGCTTCTTGGTGAATTTTTGACTTTTATTAGTAGCATCTTTGAAGTCCGTTCTATTTAGTTCATAAAGTTGTCCATCATTGAACAAAAATTGTGTGTCTTTGTATGGCTTTAAAGTCTCCAAAGATCCTTGGACACTTTTGGGAATCAGGATTAACCTAATCTTGTCCGAGGAATATGTCATTTTGACGCGTTTTAGATTTTTGCAATTAAATTTTCAAATATTTATTATGTTGGTACGACTTTTCAGTACTTTGAATTTCCGAGCGAATAGATTCCAACATCTTCGAGAGGTGTTGCATGAAACAAACTCTAGAACCAACTACTATTCTGATGTGGACCTCAGTGTCAATACCGAACTCCAAGTCATTCGAGACTTGCGTAAATTAATATCCAAAAATGATCAAATTTCCATGGATCTATCCGATTGGAAGTATCTAAACGAGTCTGGGATCTCCAACAAGATTCCTCAAGTTCCTGATCCATTGACTGAACAAGCCTTGAAGGCTTACATTCGTGAGTTGAATGAATTGAAAACAAGAAGAAATCATTATACCCCAGTATACATTCAAGCTGCATTTACCAAGATGCTGGAATCGGGGCTATTGAAGGATCATCAACCATACAACGAAATCATACGTTTCTTTTCTATCACTCATGATTTTGCAAATGTGAAAGAGACACTAAGACTTATGAACTTGTACGCTATCTATCCAACTACTCAAACTTTCAACATGCTACTTGGTCCAATGAGAACATCAACCCATGCTAGAAAATACAGTATGATGTCTTTGTATCTAAAGCAAATGAGGTTCTATAAACAACCTCTTGACCTTTCCACCTGCTATATACTGTTTGAAGGGTTGGATAAAGAGCGCAAATTTATTTATGACTATATGAGCAGCATTAAAGCACCTTTGGACGAATTGCTGCCTTCCTTGGTTTTGTATCGAAATGAGATTGAAGGTAAATCATTTGAGAGCATTTTGTCACAAGTCGATCAGTCTCGTTTGACGGAACCAAAAATGGTGGCAGCTCTATCAAAGATTGCACTTAAAGAGGAAAATCCTCAAAAAGCATGGCAATTCGTGACCAAACATGTCCCAGATTTGCACAACATATCTCCCAAAATTCTTGTGCAATTTGTCAGCTACTTTTGCCAGCAAAATCAGCTCTACAATGCTGTGGCGATGATCAATTTGTTTGACAAATACTGCACCCAGCGCAAAATCCACAAACCATACGAGATCCTCGCCAAAACAATGACACAATATCCAAAACTACGCAACTGGTTGGCATTAACCCGTCGATTCTGCATAGAAGCTCAATACGCCCCGAACAAATCGGTCATCCCGCAAAAAGATATGCTGCAAATCCAGGCCGTAGCAGACACGGTATGCTACAAAAATATCGACCTCCTCCACATGTCCGAAGAAGAGTACGACCAGCAAAGTAACACCCTGCAGAAACTCAACTGGGACGATCCTCTCCATCCCATCTTCGACTTAAAGGCTAATTCCCCGACCTTTCTCAAGGCCAGCTCCTACTTTCGGTGATGACGTCAGCAGGAATTGGGGCGTTGTTTATAGAAAAAAATTGTATTGTATGGGCAAAATAAAATACACGACATTATTGTTCGATGGACCAGGCTCAATTTAATGGCTTGAAGCCCAATGTTGGTAGCACCAATGGTTCCAGTGAGACAAATGGATTCAATGCACACGAACATCAATATACACTGCCCGGAGTCATGCAATATCTGCAGTCTCAATTCACCACGGTGGAACGTAATAGGATGATGGCAGACTTGGAGAAGTCGGCATTGAAGCTGAGAATTGTGGAGCTTGAAACCGAGCGTAACACCTTGAGACTTGAGAACCAGAAGCTTTTGGAACGATTGAATCAATTGGAAAATTCGGACAACTCTAATAATACGGAACAAATTGAGTCTGAAACAGATAGATTGTTGAAAGTCACAAGTGTTGATGTCAGCAAGCTTGTCAACGCTAGAAAATTTCTCAAAAATGCCACCAATGAGATTCTATATCTTTTGAAGAGCCCAACCATTGAACTGTCGGACCCGCTTCAAATCTCCAGAGATCGTACGCACGAATATTATGCCGATCCCGAAGCGGTGACAAATCGATTAAGCTCTAAGAGAGAGGTTGACAGCACCGAGTATCTGGACATGGCTATTGCTCTAGAGACCAGATCAAGCGAAATTGGAGGTTTTGGCGGGAAGCGGTTCGAGCCTCGAAAAATCACCTCTGAAGATGTTACAAAATGTATATTGAAAAACCGCATGCTAATCGGTTATATTCCGTCAGAAAATTGTGTCAAAGTTTGGACTGATTTACAATCTATCGCACGGCTAATACATACAATCATACTCGAGTGCGTCACGGTTGAGCAATTGTTATTCGATGGAACCACATTAATTGTTCACGACGGACGCAAAGTGTACGCATACGAACTAAATGCATCGGAAATTCTTTCGGCATCAGCTACTCACGAATGGGAGGAACCTGTCAAATGCATGGATTTCGAAAGTGGCGAGTTGGCAGCCACTATGGACACTAAAGTGGAGATCCTCACATACAACTTGAAAGATAAAAGTTTCGATCTTTTCTCGAGTATTGATCAGATGTCAGACGACCAATTTCTCAAAGCGCGCTTTATATCTTCCACCAACTATAATTTGGCTATGGTCTCCTCAAAGTCCCTCATACTCCACATCCTTGATCCATCTTCGCATGGTGAGAAGACCAAGGTGGTTGCACATAATCAGGAGAACATTGATCGCGTTTATATGACATCAGAGTTTGTCATATTTACCGATAAGAATTCCGCGCATTGCATGTGGTATGATGGCTTCAAGACGGATAAGCAGCAACTAGCCGGACTACAGGCGCCAGGAGCCCAACTCGGGTTTAGAGAAGATAGTCCTTCGCATTTGTATGTCTCTAGTATGGAGAATGGACGTCCGACCTTGACATACTACCGCTGGACTCAGAGCGAGTTCAAAAAACTCACTGCTGCAGACACCCCTCCAAGAGATGCAGATATCGTCGGTATGGGACAACTCGAGGGTGATTGGGGGGCCGTGGCTCTTGTTCATCCTGGAGTGGTCATTTTGAACAATTAAGCAAAAATTACCCCGGCGCTATGCAGTGGAAAAAAATTGTAGCTATCCATTCATACCATGATAGGCAATCATTTTGTATTCAAGAGGGTCTTGCTCACCATTCTGTTCAGTTTTTTCGCGTCGCTATTAATCTACACCGACTACTTGCAAGAGCTCTACCTCTTTAGCAACAAATTCAAGTTGACAGAGTTCCAGGTTGATATGACAACATATCATTTCCTGAAAACGCATATGGAGCACAGGACACATTCCTTAATCAAGGCATCGTCAAGATGGGACCATATGGATGGTTTCCAAGAAGAATTGGACACGGTTGAAGAGCTCAAATTGTATCCACCCTTTCCAGCTCCAGATCTAGTGTACGTGGGTCCGACCTTCATTGAAAATGGGACCCTGGCACTCAACTGTGAGTACAGCTTCACTAAGTTCAAGTGCCGTGTACAAGGCATGATTCGGAGTGAGAAGACGTACCTGTCAAACACATATTTAAGTGACTCAAAGTTCGAAGAGATGGGATTTGTTCTAGGATGGCGAGATTTTGTGCATTTTCATAAGCTTGGAAACCAAACTATAGAACAGAATAAGGATACATTGCGGTTGATAACCAATTACATGTTTCTTTTTGGTCATAATGGATCTCATTTTGCGCTATTCGACCCCGAAACGGAATATATTGAAAAAGGG
This sequence comes from Ogataea kodamae, assembly GCA_003706165.3. Lineage (NCBI taxonomy): Eukaryota > Fungi > Ascomycota > Pichiomycetes > Pichiales > Pichiaceae > Ogataea > Ogataea kodamae. The sequence continues at coordinate 230,767 of PPKP03000011.1, forward strand.
GTAATCAGCGAGAAGCTCGAATTGTACAACGCAATACAAGACTCCATTAAAGACTTGCTTTGTTTGGTACAGCTAAAGATGATGAACTTTGTGCTGGTGGCAATATCATTCGTCTCGGTTCTCTGCTTACATGTGATATTATACTGGTTGCTGTATTTGGTGTGCGAGACGCGATCAACTGCACGTGACAGAATGGGACCCAATGTTACTGACCGCGATACTATTGTCCGTGATTATGAGATGCATTCTGCAAGTCCTATTGAGTTCTGGTCATCAAATGGAAAAGATACTTTGGGATCGCACATCGATATAGAAGAGCCAATCAACGAGTACCAGGATCTTAGCGACCGTGATTTGCTTGGCAAATGTAGGTTTTCGTTCGGCGTTATTATTGTTCACAGCTTGTTGCATTACCTTGTGTACTACCTGATCGATTTTCTGATACAGCAGGCTATCAACCAGATCTTCAAGGCCCTAACAAATGGACAGATCGAACTGAGTGGAATTACAAGTACAAATATTTTGACAGCTACATCGGGGCTTCCCGAAGCCTCCAACTGGAACACCAACGGAGGAGAGACCTTCACGGTTTTACTAAATGTGTCTGGACTGGTTCTCAACACTGCAATCTTCAGTTTCTTCCATTATCTTTACGGGATTGTGGTGTACGTCTATACGCTGACCTAAAAGGGCTTTGCAAAAAACTTGCACTAATTTTCTGTGCGCGGCTGCAAATCCGTTAAGATCGAAAACGGATATAAAACAATCTAAAATCCTTTCAAGGGGCATCTACCAAAATGAAATATTTTCTGTCCGCTGCCTTGATTGCAAAAACCGTTTTCGCCGGCGCAAACCCTGTTGCCTTCGCTGAGGCTCTCGCTCTTGTCCACGGTGCCGAAGCTGCTGCCGATATGGGAGAAGTCTCCTTCCTTTACCCAGATGTCAGAGCATGGTCTGAGGAGGCCGAGACTATTGCTCCATGTGGATCGTACGCAGGTGTGGGCAACAGATCCGAGTTCCCTCTTGACGATGGTTTCGTTGCTGTTCTTGCCAAAAGTCACCAAGCTTGGGCCATCAACCTCAAGATCTCTTACAAGAATGACCCAACTTCTAACGACGACTTCGAAACCTGGGCCACTCACAACCTCACCAACCAGATCGACATCGGTCACACTTGTTACTACTTGCCAGACCCTCCATCCAACATCAACGATGGTGACAACGCAACCATTCAATTGGAGTACATGGCTCTTGAGGACGATGCCAACTTGACTCACTACGCCTGTGCCGATATCTACTTTGTCGAGAAGAGCGTGTTCGATGTCACTGCCTACTCCTTGTCTTGTTTCAATGCTACTGACGATGACTTCTACTCCACCTCCATCACTGTCGACACCAGTGCTTGGTTGGCCTCTGCCTCTTCTGCTCACTTTGCTACATTGAGCGAGAGTGTCACTGCCACCACCACCTCCACCACTGCCGAGACCACCTCCACCTCCACTACCAAAGCTGCTACCACCACCTCTTCAAGCTCCAAAGCTGCTGCCGGACAACTTGCTGTCTCCAGCTCTCTTGGATTGATGGTCTCTGCATGGCTCTTGTCCTTACTCTAGATTTATAATAATGAAAATTTTTAGAGATTAATCTCGCTTTCTTTTTTATTTTTTTTTCGACCAACATGTTGAAGCTCGCCAGACTGGGGACACCTTCGTTCCGTGGTTTCCCGCGGGTAGCAAGATCGTTCCATCGTTCTACCAGTGTGAGATCGTATGAAGACGAGAGAGCCGTGCTTGATTCGCTCAAGGACAACCTCACTGAGGCGGACGTCGGGCGTCTGACCAAAATGAGAAATATCGGTATATCTGCCCATATCGACTCGGGAAAAACCACTTTCACCGAGCGTGTTCTCTTCTACACCGGCCGTATCAAGGCCATCCATGATGTTCGTGGTAAGGACGGTGTTGGAGCCAAGATGGACCATATGGACCTCGAAAGAGAGAAAGGTATCACCATTCAATCGGCTGCCACATACTGCTCTTGGGACAAAGACGAGAATCATTATCATTTCAACCTCATTGACACTCCAGGCCACATTGATTTCACGATCGAAGTCGAGAGAGCCTTGAGAGTTTTGGACGGTGCGGTTCTGGTGGTTTGTGCTGTTTCTGGAGTCCAATCTCAAACCGTCACTGTGGACAGACAAATGAAGAGATACAACGTTCCGCGTATTACCTTCATCAACAAGATGGACAGAATGGGAGCCAATCCTTGGCGTGCTATTGAGCAGATCAACAGCCGTCTCAAGATGTCTGCTGCTGCCATTCAAGTTCCAATCGGCTCAGAAAAAGATCTTAGTGGTGTCGTTAACATTATTGATCGTCAAAGTGTTTATTTCGAGGGATCGCAGGGAGAAAAGCTGCGGGTTGAGCAATCAATCCCTGCCGACCTGGCTGATCTGGTGGAAGAGAAAAGAAGCCTGTTGATCGAGACGTTAGCCGACGTGGACGACGAGCTGGCAGAAGTGTTTTTGAACGAAGAAGAGCCAAGCACCGACCTCATCAAGGCGGCCATCCGTCGGGCCACAATTGCCAGAAAATTCACACCTGTCCTGATGGGATCGGCATTGGCAAACAGAGGTATCCAGCCCGTTCTCGACGCCGTGGTGGACTATTTGCCAGACCCTTCCGAAGTGCTCAACACAGCCCTGGACATTGCAGAGGGTGAGAAATCTGTCAATTTGGTTTCGTCCTCGGCAGCACCAGCAGTTGTGCTTGCGTTCAAGCTCGAGGAGGGCAAGTATGGCCAATTGACGTATCTGCGGGTTTACCAAGGTCGTTTGAAGAAGGGCCAGATGATCACGCACATCAAAACAGGAAAAAAATTGAAACTGGCCAGATTGGTGAGAATGCATTCCAATGATATGGAAGACGTGGACGAGGTGGGTGCTGGAGAGATCTGTGCCACCTTTGGTATTGACTGTGCTTCGGGAGACACTTTCACCGATGGCCAGGTGAATTACTCCATGTCGTCGATGTTTGTTCCGGACGCAGTGGTGTCCTTGTCTGTGGCTCCGAAAACCAAGGACGCAGTCAATTTCTCCAAGGCGGTGAACAGATTCCAGAAGGAAGACCCTACTTTCAGGGTGCATTACGACAACGACTCGAAGGAAACCATCATCAGTGGAATGGGAGAGCTACATTTGGAAATCTACATCGAAAGAATGCGCAGAGAGTACAATGTTGAATGTACCGTTGGTCGTCCTCGCGTTTCGTACAGAGAAACTGTCCTGGCCGCTTCGCCGTTCGATTACACCCATAAGAAACAGTCTGGAGGAGCTGGTCAGTATGCCAAGGTGATGGGAGAGTTCAGGGCCACGACATTATGTGACAGAGAGTACGTTGGAGCCAGCGAGGACGAGGATTTGAGATTCAAGAACAACTTCCAGACCAAGATCGTTGGAGGAAAGATTCCCGAGAAGTTCCTGCTTGCGTGTGCCAAGGGATTCGAGGAATCGTTGGCCAAAGGTCCACTTACTGGATCGCGCGTGCTGGGCGTTCAAATGACCATCAATGACGGTAACACTCACGTGGTGGATTCGTCGGAACTTGCCTTCAAGACGGCCACCCAGGCAGCTTTCAAACAAGCCTTCATGAACTCCCAGCCGGTGGTGTTGGAGCCTATCATGAACGTGGTGATGTCGTCGCCGGTGGAATTCCAGGGAGCTGTGATTGGATTGGTCAACAAGCTTGGAGGTGTGATCCAGGACACCGAAAACACGGCGGAGGAGTTCACTGTCACCAGTCTGTGCTCGCTCAACAACCTGTTTGGTCTGGCATCGCAACTTCGGGCCATGACCCAAGGTAAAGGTGAGTTCACCATGGAGTTCAAGGAATACCAGCCATGTCCTCCCCAGTTGCAGAAGAAGCTCGTGGAAGAGTTCCAGAAACGCAGCAAGAAGGAGTGACCGTTTACAGAGCACAAGACCATTGTATATAGCTAGTACAAATGAAAGAAATTAAACGGAACATAGTTGCAGCTGCACAGCTAGCACGCGCACGAGCCGTACGAGTCACCTTCCACGTGGATGTTGACGGCGTCGGTATAGTCGTCGCTATATTCGAGACTCTCCTCTTGCTGTAAAGCATTACGAGCCACCACGTCGAACGCTTGCTCGACATTGACGGCCTCTTTGGCACTGGTCTCGAAATAAGGTAGATTTCCCATACTGGCACACACGCTCTGGGCCTTTTTCGAGGAGATGAGTCGTTTGTTTTCCTCCACGTCGATCTTGTTGCCAATCACAACGAAAGGAAAGTTGTCCGGGTCCTTGATGTTAGCCTGGATGAGAAACTCGTCCTTCCAGCTCTGCAAGTTCTCGAAGGACTTGGTGTTGGTCACGTCGTACACCAGGACACAGCAGTCTGACCCCCGGTAGAACGCCACTCCGAGAGACTGGAACCGCTCCTGTCCTGCAGTGTCCCAAATCTGCATCGTGACTTGTTTATCGTCAATGACAAGGTCTTTAGGCAGAAAGTCTGCGCCGATCGTGGCCTTGTACTGCTGCGAGAACTTGCCGTTGATGAACTGCTGCATCAGAGACGTCTTGCCGACTCCGGAGTCGCCCAATATAATCACTTTGAGTATGGTTTTTTTGCGTGTCGACATGGGCAAATATAATTAGATTTTTAGAGCGAGGCAATTCAAGGCGGTGGGGGAGTGCGATAAATTATTTGGCACAGGACCCATCTGCCTGCTACGCTACACTGGTAACTCAATTCATGAATCCTTAAATGCTACACACCACTACTTACTGCCTACTCCTTCGATGGAGATGATGCAATCGCAATCCGGCGAACTCCACCGTCCGCAAGCTTAGGCAAAACCAAGTTCAACAGTCCGTTCTCGATCTTGGCCTCGATCTTGTCGCCGTCAACCTTGACAGGAAGACGCAGACTTCTCTGGAACGAGCCGTAGCTGCGCTCCGAGTACACCTTGTTGGACGTCGAGGTGGCAGGAATCTCGCCCTTCACTGTGAGCTCGTTTGTGTTCTGGTTGTAGTCGAGCGTGATGTTCTCTGGAGCGGCTCCAGCAACATTGACGGCCACCTCGTATTGGCTGTCGGACTCATGAACATCAATAGGAGGACTGAATCTCGAACCTGCAAAGGTCGTCAAGGCGCTGTTCCGACCCTCTTTGTCGGCCCCCTCCAGTCTCCGCGAGGAAGAAGCCAGTGGCGACCGGAAGAACGGATCATTGAACAGGCTGTTCATCTGAGCCACTTCCTGGTTGATGTTGTCGAAGAAATTGAAAAAGGCGTCGCTGATGTTAGACATGTTGTAGTTTGTAATCTGTACTTCTGAACTTTATCTCTGGTCTTGACGGGTCTGGTCGCGGCCTATTTATAATTTTCACGCCCGTCTTCGTGAGCCGCGCAGCCACGTTCCCGCACTTGCCTGAATTTTCGAGAAATTACATGAAGATGCAAGCACCGATGAGACCATCATTTTCCCGTCAGATTCTGGGGAAAATCACGCAATCGTGACAGCTTGATGTGGTAGACATGACTGAGTGTGTTATACGGCTGTGTTACACAGCTGTAGGTTGACCTGTGTTGCCGATTCCACACAATTCGATCGTGCACTAGATCAGGTGGTGCAACTGTTGCCACCTTCCCATCTTCTACACCCCACCCCCAATAACATCCAGATCGCCACTCGCCACCCCTCAACCTCAGCCTTCAATTCCAGCGCCCGCAATTCATTGCTTACGTAATTGCCTCTGGCGAGTTTTTCTGCTCCATTAAAGAGTTTTGAAATCCTCCAGAGAGCAATCATCAGGAAGGGCGCACTCAAGACGGAAACAAGCTATTTGCCAGCATTATCCGTACATGAATCCCTCTAGTGCGTTAGAAGGGCATGACAAGCCCCAGAAAGGCGCTGCTGGCGTCTCTGTGCCAATGGGATCAAGTGGGTCTGAGAGTGAAGTGCACCGCAGCGCAGCGGGCAAGACGGACGGCAAGGCGAAAAACACCAAGCCTGCAGTGATTGCAGTGGTCCAGGAGCAGGCGGAGAACCCGAATTTGGTGCACATTTTGCCGGTGGCCACGCCCGCAAATGGATCTGTCACCATTTCCGGCACCGGTACAATGAGTGCGGAGCCGGGTGCTTTGGGGGGCGCGTCTGGGTTGGCTGTGAGTCGACAGTCTAGCTCAGCGGACATTAACAAGACAGTGGGGTCGTTGAAGTCGAAACGGTCGGTGATCGATGGGTCGACGGTGGACTCTAAAAAGTCGGGCACTGGCTCGACTCTGATGAACATGCGCAACGTCAATACGGTATCATCGGCTTCTACGCTGCAGAGCAAGGCTTCTTCGCGCGCAGAGTTCTTTGCTGCTCGATTACATGACGCCATCAAGGTGGATGAGAAAAATAGCAGTGATAGCGACGAAACGTTTGTTTACGACACCTCGGCCAACGAGCGCGCGCCGGACTCGGAGACCGCGAACGACGAAACGGTCACTCTTCAGCAGAAGCTTCGCCAACAGTCCCGCGTGGCGGAGGATCCGAGAGAAGAGTCCAGCACGGGCAACGGGAGTAGTCCTCCAGACACGGTCTTTTCGCAGACGGGAGCGGTTCCCGAAGTCAGCGATAACGCAGAACGTACCAGATCGGTTTCCCCGGTTTCCCGCCGGGTGTACAAGAACCAGTTGCGCCAGATCACGTCCCGTGTTTTTGACTCGAAGGGAGTGAATCCGCGCCGGTATTCCGGGATGAACTTCGAGTTTGACGACCCAGAGGACCTGGCGTCACCGCAGTCGCCGCACGAGGTGGATTTCTACTCTGATTCTGGAGAAGACGCCTCTTTGAGCGAAGCGGTCCCCAATTATGGGAGCGTGGGCTCCGATTACCAATATAATGGCCACGATAACGAGTTCTACATGAATCCCCGCATGTACGAGACGCACACGTCGCGCTCGGGCACACATCGTCTCAAGCGCAAGCCCAAGAACCTGTACTTTTCGCCGCACGACTTCATGGGGGCCCGTGCTGCCAGAGTGAGACAAATCAAGAATTTTTGCTACACCATGGGGCTAATTATGCTTCTCCTGGGCGTTGGGTTCTTCAGCGGGTTCCTTTTGGCCACAACGAAAGAACTGCGACATACAACCATCACCCAAATGACCGATCTGATTTTGTCACAGGAGGAACTTGTTTTCAATTTGGAAATTGGAAGTTTCAATCCCGGGTTCCTGGACATTGTGGTCCAGCAAGCCAATCTGGATGTTTTTGCACGCACCAACGCGGTTTACGATGTGATGGAGACAGGAAAGAAGAAAAAAGAGCCAATCTCAAGCACCGTGCTGCTGGGCTCGGTTCACTCGTTGAGTATCCCGCTAAAATTCCGAGGCGGGTTTTTTTCCAGACAATTAGACACCAGCGTTACAGAAATCAAAATCGTGAATCCATGTTCGTTTGAGGATACGGACGAATTTGGAATTCTGGAGCCGGCGGAAAAATGGCTTAACATCTCGAAAAACCCTTTCGACCTAATCATCCGCGGCGTGCTGAACTACCAGCTGCCAATCTCGACCTCGAACCAAACGGTCGGAATAAACAAGAGCTTCTACGTGGACCCGTCCAACCTCAGAGTGGAGGCCCCGGGCCCCAAAATGACTAATTCGAGACTGTCCTGATAGCAGGGGTCGATGAAGAAAAATTAGATGTGGAGGGATCCCGTTTTCCGTCTTTTTTATTTTTATCCCTAAATTGCAACCTTTTATCCCGCTATACACGTTGGCGTATAAATAGCCCCCGCCCGCAAACATTTTATTTCCCAATGACTTCCTACATAGAACACAAGCTTGGCGGGTTGACCGTCCATAACAACTTCAGTGCCTCGTCTTTTCAGAACGTCGACACGGCAGATCTTGAAGGCTTTGGCTACAAGTCTGCTATTTTCCCTGGCAAGGAGTCCCAGATCTGTGAAGTCATGGACGAGCTCGATAACACCGGGTTTATACCTGAGACGTTGATCGAGTCGGAAACACGCTACTTCTATGAATCGCTGGGTATCGAAGATACCTACTTTGCTTCTGAATCGACGGCTGTGATTGCGTCGCATATTCTTGCGCTGTATTCCGCCAAAATCGATGCCTTCGCCAGGGGGTTGACCCACAAGCCCTTTTTGCACCATAGACGCGAAACAAAAGACCATGCTGTCTATTTCGACGCCGGAGGTGAGGACGACTTCGAGCAGGAGATCGATGATCAGTATCTTGACAAACCATTGGATCAAACGCCATACCGGATGGAGTCTTTTAACTCGAGACTCCCGTCTGGAGATTTGGTGAAATGCCAATTTGTTTACCGATGTACCTTCCCAGACCACAGTGTGGATTCAGGAATCGAGTCCATCGGAGATGTCACGTTTTTGAAAACCGCTACGCCACATACAAAGTTGCTGTATAGCGAGGTGCTGGCCGAAGCAGGCTCGACAGAAGGCCCGGTAATCAAGCATTTCACTGTGGCCCAAACGGGAGAACAACGTATCATCATTGGATATAAACGAAACAGCTCTCCGAGATACAATTCGGCCCTCACCACTCTGGCCCGATACTACAATGTCAACTTGAAACGTAAATACGTGGAAAACTTCTCCAACGGGTATTCCATCATTTCAATGTACATTGAGCATTCCGACTCTGTCAATCCCGAATCCATCATGTACCAAATGGCCAAAGAAGCCTCTTTATTGTATTGTATACCAAACAATCTGTTTTACAATCAATTTTACGAAGGTTCCATGTCGATTCAGGAATGCATCTACGCTCACTGCGGAGTTATATTTGTGACTCATTTTCTCAACAGATTGGGCACCGAATTCACGTCGTTGAAGAATCTGCTGTCTCCTTCAAGTTCTCCCCAACATGCCGAGATAATCAGCAAAATCAAGAAAAGACTCACCTCCGAAACGTACACCCAATCGTACATTTTGGAGTGTTTCCAGGCCAACAAGGAACTGATCAGCCAGTTGTATCGTCATTTTGTTGATCACCATTATGTTTCTGGGTCTTTAGAATCCACCTTGTCGTACCAACGGGTCGAAAACATCAATCAAATAGTCAACGATCAAGATTTCGAAAAAACGCTCTTCAAGTCGTCCTCGTCGAACGAACAACATATGTTGGTTTTACGTGCACTATACTCGTTCAACAAGAGTGTCTTGAAGACCAACTTTTTTGTCACGTCCAAAATAGCCATCTCGTTCAGATTGGATCCTTCTTTTCTGCCCCAATCCGAATACCCCAACACCCCCTTTGGGATGTTCTTCGTTGTGGGGTCCGACTTCCGTGGAGTCCACATTCGCTTCAGAGACGTTGCGCGAGGCGGGATCCGCATAGTCAAGTCGCGCTCGCTGGACAACTACCTCACAAACATGCGCACCCTGTTTGACGAAAACTACAACCTTGCCAGCACTCAGCAGAGAAAAAACAAGGATATTCCAGAAGGAGGGTCCAAGGGGGTGATTCTGCTAAACCCTGGAGCGGCCCAGAACCGTCCCAAGGAGTGTTTCGTCAAGTATATTGACTCGCTGTTGGACCTGCTGATCAAGGATCCGCGCAAAGAGACCATTGTGGATCTATACAACAAACCAGAAATGATATTCATGGGTCCCGATGAAAACACCGCGGGCTACGTTGACTGGGCTACTCTCCACGCGCGTAAGCGGGGGGCGGAGCTCGGGTTCCAGTGGAAGGCCTTTTTCACGGGGAAGTCGCCAAGTTTGGGAGGAATTCCTCATGACGAATATGGAATGACCTCGTTGAGCATCCGTGCCTTCACCGAGAAGATCTACGAGAAACTCGGCATCAGCGATTGGAGCACCATCACCAAGCTACAGATTGCCGGCGGAGACGGAGATCTGGGCTCGAACGAGATTAAGCTGTCTCGCGATGAGACATATGTGGCCATTGTGGACGGATTTGGAGTCGTGGTGGATCAGGATGGTTTGGACAAGCAGGAGCTGCTGCGGCTGGCCACCGAGCGACTTGGCAACCAGCATTTCGACTCCGCCAAACTGGGACCCAACGGGTATAAAATCTTGGTGGATGATGTCGATAAGGTGTTGCCGGACGGACGAGTTGTAGCTAGTGGGTTGACGTTCCGGAACAATTTCCATCTCAGTCTTAAGGAGAACTTTCCGCCGCACTTCATCAAGCTTTTTGTTCCCTGTGGTGGACGGCCGAACTCTTTGGATGCAAACAATGTTGGCGCGATGATCGACGACAAGACCGGAAAGAGTTTGGTTCCGTTCGTGGTGGAAGGAGCCAATCTTTTCATCACGCAGCCGGCCAAGCTTATGCTGGAGAAGGCAGGTGCCATCGTGTTCAAAGACGCCTCGACAAACAAGGGTGGTGTCACGTCGAGCTCGTTGGAGGTGCTTGCTGCGTTGGCTCTCAGTGACGACGAGTTTCTACAGAATATGTGTGTCGACGCTAACGGAAACAAGCCGCCGTTTTACGAGCAGTACGTGCGACAAGTGCAGGACATCATTGTGCGAAACGCACGCAGCGAGTTCGAGTTGCTATGGAGTCTTCGCGATCAGACCGCCAAGCCGTTCAGCGCCTTGAGCGACGAGCTCTCGGTGGCCATCAACAAGCTGGCAGACGAGCTTGCCTCGTCCAAGGAACTGTGGAATGACGACGTACAGTTCCGCAACAACGTGCTCAAGGATGCTCTGCCGTCGCTGTTGCTGGATCGCGTCGGAATCGACAACATTCTGGCCCGCGTGCCAACGTCATACCTGCGTGCTATTTTTGCAACCAGACTGGCATCCGAGTTTGTGTACACGCGGGGCGTCGAGCCCAACCCGGCAAAGTTCCTGGAGTTCATTTCGTGTCTGAAGCGGCGCTTCGACTGAGCTCGTGCTCGACCCGGCGCTCCGCCTCGTCGCGCACCATGTTGGTGTTCATGATTCTCGTCCCCATCGAGTCTGCCACGTACGCGGTGACAAACGTCGACACCCCCAGATACAGCTTCCATTGGAAAGGCAGAGCCTGATAGCGTTGCCACAAGGTCATGTCTACTCCGCAAAATTAAATAAGATTTAAGTGAGCACTGCCCGTATTTATATACACATTAGGCAGAGTCGTTCGACGAGATCCTGTAGATGTTGTCCTGGTCGTACAATGGTTCCGACTCCGGATCGTTGTGGTTCTGCTGGGCCTGCTGGGTCTGTTTAGCCTGTTTAGCCTGTTTGGCCTGTTTGGCCTGCTGGGCCTGCTGGGCCTGCCGGGCCTCGCGCTTGAATTTGGTAGCGTCCATGGAGTTGCGGGCCACGCTGGCTAGTCTATCAACGGTTGTGCTGGAGAGCGAGCTCTGCGAGTGTGCGTACTCGGACTCGTAATCCTCCTCGGGCTGGATGATGTCGAACTCGTACTCGTCTCTGCGGTGAGCTCTGCCCGGCTTTTTGCGCGTTTTCAAAAGGTAGATGCAGATGATGAAACCAATTGCGAGGAAAAAGACAAAGTAGTCTTCGTAGTGAGTAGTTGAGTCTGGAATCGAGTCTGGAGGCGGGTCCGACGAGTCTGGAACGTCTGACGCGATGGCGGCAGCGGTGCTGCTGCTGGATGTGGCGGTGCTACTGCTGCTTAGTGTGTTGGTGATGCTGCTGGATGTGGCGGTGATGCTGCTGGATGTGGCGGTGATGCTGCTGCTGCTGCTGCTGCTTGCGAGTGTGTCCACTGCCTCGAGGTCCGAGTAGTCTTTGGTGATTTCGAACCGCTTGGCCTTGGTGGCGTCTATCGACTCGCCAAACAACCGCAGCTGCCAGTCCTTCACGGTAACCTTGTTGTTCGACATGGTGTTGCGCACCTCCAGCGTCCAGGTCCCGTTCCCCTGTTCTCCCCAGTGTGCGACCGACGAGAACGTCCAGTCCTGGAATCCCTTGGCGCTGTCGTCGCGACGGCGCGCCACCGCCAGGTCCGACCGGATCCCCATCGGGCTCACCAGCGACACCTCAACGACGCCGCGTCGCGACGCGCCGATGTTCACAGTGACGGTCACGTGCTCGACCCGCTCAAGGTTGGCCCTTTGCAACGCATCCGGGGTGACCTCGTAGGTCGAGACCACGGAGGCCACGTCGGACATTTCCTCGTCGACGAGCCGCACCGGGGTGTAGTACCAGGCCTGCGGCTTGAGCAGGGTCCAGTTCTGCGCCGTCTCAACCAGATTGGCTGCGTCCGCCTTTCCCCAGCCGTACACGGGCGAGTATCTGCGTCCCGGCACGGCTGACTTCTGCCAGCTCGGGTCGTCCGAGTTCACCTCGACCGCGCCGTGCACCGTGACGGCCTGCACGTCACGCCACGTGAGGTTCGGGTTGGCCTCCAGCACGAGGGCATATATTCCTGCAGCCAGCGGTGCGGCCGCAGACGTGCCGCCGTGGCCGTCCGCGCACCGGTCGTTGATGTCGGTGGTGTGGATGTGTTCACCGGAGCCTGACGAGAACGCGCTCACTAGCACGGCCGTGCACGATTCGGCGTACGGCGGGTGCAGCCCCTTGTGGTCGATGCTGGTGACGGTTATGGAGTAGATGCTATTAGTGTAGCCGTCGAAGTTGCAGCTGTCGCCGTGGGAGGCACCATTGCCACTGGCAAACACGTACAGGGCACCCTTGGTGCCGCGGCCCTCCTGGATGCCCTTGAGCATGGCCTCGCGCACGACAAGGTCGGGCACGTCCATGCTGCGGCCATCGTCAGGAGGCCCCCACGAGCACGAGTAGATGTCGTTGACGTCGAGGCCGTGCACCATGGCGGTGGCCTCGTCCTCGGCGTTGATCTCGGCCGAAAGAATGCGGATGCCGGCCACCTTGGAGTCGTACGCGACTCCGACACCGCAGAACCCGTTGCCACGCTGCGCGGCGATCTCGCCCGCACACCGCGTGCCGTGGTAATCGTCGTTAAGCCGCGGCATAGGCAGCGGCGTGTTGTCGTTGAAGTCGTACGAGCCTTCGGGCGAGAAGTTGCGCGCCAGATCCTTGCTGGTGTAATCGAGCCCGTCGTCCACGAGCGCTGTCACCACGCCGCGGCCTGTGATATTCTTGGCCCACACGGGCAGCACGTTCACGTCGTTACCGGGAAACTGCCAGTTCATCAGATGCCACTGTGCTGTGAATAGCGGGTCGTTGATTCCAAACTGCTTCTCCACCTGCTCAATATTGTCGCTGACCACCGGGGCACGTCGTTGTAGCCGCCGTGCCGGCAGCGACGCCACGCGCTGCACCCCGACAGACGAGAGCCAACTCTCGCTCGGGTCGTCGCTGCGCTTACTTAGCGTCCCGTCGCGTCCTGACCCGGATATTCCACGCAAAATCTCCAGCGTGTCTCTGTGTCTCTTGTCCACAGACACGACATGGTACTTGTCGAGCGCTCGTGCCCGGTGCTCGTACTGGACGCCCGGCAGCTCCTCCAGCCTGCCGACAGCTTCGGCTGGCATCTCCAGCAAAAAGTACTCTTTGGCTGAATAGTCTCGCCGAGGAATTGAAAGATTCATGTTACAGCACACAAATTAAAAAAAAAATTAAAAATATTAGCATGTTCACGCTTTTTAATTCTCCCGGCTCTATCAAAAATGTTCTTGGCTTTTAAATCTTGGCCAGAGCTCCCATCGGATCGTAAGGAGGAAGGACGATCGGGTCGGTCGAAAGATACGAAATCAGGTCGGAAATCTCACTCTTCTCAACAACAACCTGATAGACATACTCCTTGAAGTACTCCTGGGACATGACGTAGTAGCCTTCGCTGCCTTTCTTGTTGGACCACGAGTTCTCGACCCGGTACCGAACAGGCTTGCCGTCCTTGTCCAAATGGACAGCGGTGATGATCATCGCGTGGGTCATGAGCGATTGGCCGTACAGCACGCGAGAGGCCTTGTCCTGGCCCCGTGCGTCGTAGTTGATAAGCTCGTAGTCCCAAAGCCCAACATCCAGCACTCCGCGAGCATTGTCCATGAACTTGGGGGTGTCGGTACCAAAGAACACCGTCTTGTTGTTGCGGATCCGGTCCACAACAGCAGCAGCAAGCCGGTCGATGTCCACGTTCAGGTACGTCACCGACTCGCATCCAACAACGTTGCTCAACCGATCGATCTTGATCATCCGGTTGTACTCGTTACGAGGGTCGTTCAACAACGAGATGTACTCGCTCGTCTTGAACTCCACCACCTCGGTAGCAAACGTCTTAGGAGTGGCCGTCAAGGATTGGAATTGGCCGTCTTTGTCATAAAACTCCCAGACAAACTCTTTTTCAGGGGCCGGAGGAACTCCAAGGAAAATGCATTGCAATCTGTACACCTCGGCCATCATCTTGGATTTGTCCTCGTCCACGGACTCGCCACGGGCCAGCTTCTCACGCAAGACCTGGGCCCATTCACGCAGCTTGGCCAGCAAAAGCCGGTTCAGAGTCTTCGAAGACGTGGTGTTGTACGTGTCCGGGTACAGACTGTTAGGAACAAGACCGTACTTGTCAACGATCTGGGTCATCATAGCAAACTGGCCTCCATCACTGATAGGATCGAACAGCAAATATTGCACCAATCTGGAGTTCACGTCCTCCTGATAAGTATCGCAAATCTGGTCCAAGAAATAATTACATTTTTCAAGCTTATCGTAGAAAAACAAATAAGACGGAGACAACTGACACTCTTTCAAGTTGAACTTCTTCATCAAGTTCAATCTCAACATGTTGGTCGAGGCAAAAAGCCAACACCGACCAGAAGCCTTCTGGTCAGTGACCGGAGACCCTTCCTGTTCGACCTTCAGGTTGAACACATGCTGATCAGCAATCTCCTGCGATCTCGAGATAAGAAGCTCGTCAATGTTGCCATGCTGGAACACCGAGGCGGCAAGCTTGGAAACCTGGTCCTGCGAGAAATCTTCAGTCCATTGACTGATTTTGTCCAAAGAGATATCACTCATAGTACAATTATTGGTCAACTTTTCGCCGCGCGGAAAACCCTTTATCTGGAAATTTTGTGCAGCTCGCAATAAGGATCTGCCCTACAAAGTTACGGGTCAATAAAGGAATATCGTTCTTTGAATACTCAGATCTTACTCTTGGAGAGGTTTTCTGGAGTGGCAACCGGCCATTGGTACACGGAGTTGTCCTGGTGGACAAATCCATTCTTCTTGAGGTAGTTGTTCAACGAGCTTGGGCCTCTGGAGCCGTATGGGTAAGGTTCTGGAGTAGGGGCATCTGGACCTTCGAGGTAGTTGAGCAACGGAGTGAAAAGTGCCCACGAGATGTCAAGCTCGTCATCACGCACAAAGTTGGAATGGTCTCCACGCATACAATCTCTAATCAAGGACTCGTATGCCTCTGGAATGTAGAAGTTGGAATATCTGTTCTTATAGGTGAGGTCCATCTCGGTCACAGCAAGCTCGTTGCTGATACCTGGAACCTTGGTGTTCATCTTCATGTACATTGCCTCATCAGGTTGGATACGGATCACCAACTCGTTTCTGTGCACATTGTTAAACATGCCGTTGGCGTTCTCCTTGAACTGCACTCTGATCTCCACCTTACCCTCGTTCAAGGCCTTTCCGGCTCTCAGGATCACCGGCACACCTTGCCATCTCTCGTTGTCCACCTCCAGTGTCAGCGCAGCAAAGGTGACACACTTGCTTCCCGGCTGGACGGTCTCGTCATCCAAATATCCCGGCTTGGACCCGTCCTCACTCTTGGTGTACTGGCCCACCAGCACGTTGTTGTGATCGAACGGCTTGATCGACTTGAGAACACGGACCTTCTCGTCTCTCACAGCCTCGGCATCGAACGAAACCGGTCTCTCCATCATCAACAGGGTCAGCACCTGGAACAAGTGGTTCTGGATCACGTCTCTGATTATTCCGATGGAGTCAAAGTATCCACCTCTGCCTTCTGTACCGAAAGGCTCCTTGAACGAGACCTGGATCGACTTGATGTAGTTGTTGTTCCAGCACGCAGACAAAAAGTTGTTGGCAAAACGGAATGGAACAAGGTCCTTCACCATCTCCTTACCAAGATAGTGGTCAATTCTGTAGAGCTCCTCCTCGGCCCAAATAGGAGCCAGTTGTTCCTGCAAAGCCCGTGCAGAAGGAAGATCGTGACCGAAAGGCTTCTCGATGATAATTCTAGCAATACCCTTACTTTCCGGGTGAACATACTTTTTAAGATTCGTAGCCACAGTGGTGAAAGCGGATGGAGGAAGCGCAAGATAGAACAATCTGTGAGATTCGGTGACTCCGCAAGCTTTGTCGTTCTCCTCGATCAAACTGTTGAGCTTCACAAACCCTTCCGACGCATCGTACGGAGCTGACAAATAGGTGCACATTTGCAAGAACTCGTCGGCAAGCTTTTCTGCCTCCGGAGTCTTGAGCTTCAAAAAGCCTCTGAGTCTCTGTCTAAGGTCCTCATCCGACATGTTCGACCGGGCATATCCAATGATCTTGGTGGTCTTGGACAAGTAACCCTCCCTGAACAGACCGAAAAGGGCCGGAAACGTTTTCTTCTTGGCCAAGTCACCAGAAGCACCAAAGACAACAATCGCAGTATTCTCTTTAAACTCAATTGGAGAAGACATGTTGAAAAAGACAGAAGCTCAAAGCGTTTTGCCACTACGGAGTTTTCAAGGTTTTTTTAATAATCGCACAGCCACAGTCCACAATTTTTTTCCTCTACATAGTGCTATACCGCTGCACCGCCACGTGTTGCACGCCGGAGTAGTGTGGTCCTCCACGCTCGGGGATTCTCGGACTTGTGGCGCAGCAAATGTGCGGTATCTCCTATCCGTCCACCTCCGATCTACCTTCACCATTTCGATCCCAACAGGATGGCCGTCGCGTCGCTCGGCTTCTCCACCGCCTTGAACTCCATGCGCCACACCCGCGACTCGCTCAACTCCATCCGTTGCCGTAGACTTTCCACCCATCCGTGGGCCTCCATCGAATCCATCTCGGCAGCCTCCATGCTGGTGTACAGGTGTTGCGTCGAGGCCACCCAGCTTTTGGCGTCCGAGTCTCGGCCCGCCGCAATCTGGCCTCCCCCGTTGATGCATCCCCCCGGACACGCCATCACCTCCACCACCTCGCACTTGTGCACTTGCGGGCCGTCTTCGCGCTCGGCCTCGCTGCCGCCCGTCCGCGCGCGTCGCCGTGCAAGCAGAGCTCCGCCGCGAACACCTCCCTTCGACCCTGGCTTCAGCCGCCGCACAAGGTTCTGGATGTTCTTGAATCCGTTCACAACACCGGCCCGCGCCAGCACCGTCTCGCCCAGCACCAGCCGTAGCTCGTAAATATCATTATTGCGGCCCGAAATCGTCACAATCTCTGACCCATGATGCTCTTTTTGAACTTGCACCAAATATTGGTACGCGTAACCGCCCGAACTCGACCCGTCCACGTTTCTCCATGCGTCTGCTGGCCGTGGCCAGCCTGCAGGAGCATACTGCTCATAAATGTCCTGTAACGGAGTCGTATCGTCAGAAACATCTCGAATCAGGGCGTCCAGATCGATGCCCTCCTCTTGTAGCAGCTGGATCAGCTCCCGCGGCGTAATCACACAGTCAACATCAACCACCCCGTCACTGTCCTTCTCCGGCCGCGCGGCCTCCAGCTTCTTGTCAAAACAGGGCATGATCGAAACATGGTACACCTGCTCTGCCGCACAGCCGCGCTCCTGACTCAGCAGCCGTTTGAGCAGAAAGCCCGTCAACTGCTGCGGCGACTTGACCGTGCTGAGCAAGGGCAGAATCTCGGGGTGTGTTTTCTCCGCGTAGAGAACCCATCCGGGACACACACACGTGAGCAACGGGCCCTGCTGTGCAGCCTGCTTGCGTGCAAGCACGTCCTGGACGAGCCGGTGCGTCGCAGCAAGCCGACCCAGCCCGGTCCCAACTACGCTGCTGAACCCAAGCACATTGACAAATAGGTGCACCAGTAACTTGTCCGTGACGGCGGTCGACAATCGGAGCGCGTGCGCAAGTGACGCTCTCGACTGATGACTAATGCTCATGACAAATATTTTGTTGTGGTCGTTTGCCTTCAACGCCTGGATCAGTTCCTTGTGCGAGTGCTGCGCCATCAGGACTTCCTCTGCCGATGTTATGCATCCGGAACATGCGAGACAATCGGCCAACGAGATCTGTGCCTCTTGGAGCCGCGAGCTGGTCCCGTCTATTTCGACCTGGAGGGCGTGGCCGTCTGCGTCGATTTGGATCTCCACGGGGCCCTGGCGAGACTTGTGGTCCCGTGGCGCAGGCATCTCCACAGGCTTAATGCAGGCAACCCCCGGCGTGATGAAATCGTTGAGATCATCAGCGGATAAAATGGCACTCATGTCACTATTAAATTAATAATTTTATTTTATTTTTTCTCTGGGACTTTTTATCCAGAAGCGGGGTCGCACCCGTGTTCAGAATTGGCAGCTGTCATAGGTCGCTTGGTGTTTCACGCGTGGTCTCGTGTTGGTTGTCGTAATCGTCCATCTCGAAACTGTCGAGAGCATCGTAGTGGTTCTGGTCATATACGTTCGTGTCCGCAAGACGTAGATACAGCTCTAATATGGAAACAAACCACAGCATTATCAGACATGCACTGCTGGTGAGAATCAGAATGTAGGAAGAATGGTCGGCCCCCATGTCCACCACCAGCTTCAGTTGCTCCTCGTTAGCACCCATAAAGACTGTTCCAGCAAGCACTAACGAAAAAGGCGGAAGATATTGGAACGACATCAACTTGCCGGTCCGGTGGCACCTTTCATCCTGCAGCAGAAACGAAATCTCGCAGATTCTGGCAAACCCGCCCAACATCAACACCCACCCGAAAAAGCTGTGCACTTTGGTGGATATCATCAGGTGCTGGGCATGCTGCGACATTGCGTACGCAGTGAAAATCAGCGTCAATGCAGGGACCGGATTGCGGCGGTTGTTGCGCGAAAGCCAGATACCCAGCATCCCGCACGCCCAGAATATAATGCCCATGCTTGTGTGTTGGTAATCACCGTGAGACCACGGCTCCCATGGCCGGTGCTCAGTGAATGTATTGACAATCCCCCACAACGTGAGCATCCACGAATCCCAGAACTCTTGCGAGTGCTTTTGGCCATGTCCCTGTCGTAACCACGGCACCACTAGCACCAAGGTCAAAACAAACCCATAGCCAATGAACCCCATCCCCATTATCCCATGAGCGTTACATTGACCCGTATGGAGCCCGTAGCAGAACCCGAGCGACGACACAATGGCCATGCCGCTCTTGACAAACCCACACAGCGTCGCCATCACAGCAAAGATCTTGTAGAACAATGCTGCCAATCTGGGTCCTAGCACTCCCAGCTTGTGCGAGAGCATCAACGAACCGGTCGCAATGCTTCCCATGCCAACAACCACGCAGTAGAAAAAGGCAAGAAACCACGCGGTACCGCGACTAGTCCTATTCTCATGTCCGCTCGGATCGGGGAACCGAAGAATGATGGCTTCTGTGAATGCGTATATTGCACATCCAGTATGAATTAACACGCCTGTCGCCAGCCGGTCGGCAACGGCAAATGTTGTGCCCACTGAAGAAACCAAAATCAACATCGCCGCCGATATCAGCCAATGCACGATAGTAGAGGGCCCGACATTCTCTGCTATTTTGGTAAGATACGCAGTATCATCAGCCTCGCCCTCCTCAAAGCCTGCCAATACTTGGGGAATGACCAACCCGAGAATAGCAATCGCAATAAATCGTTTCATCGGGTATCACAAACAAAATAAAAACGTTATATTATTTGGCATATTTTCCAAACTCCAACTTATTTTCTAGTCGGGTCCATCTTAACTTTTGCTCAACTTAAATCCAAACATTCTCCGTTTCTTATCCGTGCTGTTCGTTTCCTCTATACGTTCTTCTGCAACAGGTTCGGATGGCACCTCACCATCGAAATCCATGGTATCAAGGTCAAAGTCTAGAGGATCATCCATCCCATTGTAAAGCTGGCTCTCCTGGAACTCCTCTTCGTCTTCGATTTGCCTGTAGAATAGCAAGTACGCTGTTGAGAGCCCGGGCCCGTCTCCAAAGAATCGATAAACAAAGTTCTCGTCGATACATTCTACCGTCTCATCGTCGAACAGTAGCCAGCCATACTTGTCGGTTTTAACAAGCGAAACATAATGACCGTGATAGGGACCTCCTCCTATATGAACAAGCACCGCATAGAGCTCGTAGAGTTTGTTGGTGTGTTCGGAATCTTCGGTGGTGTTGAAAATGCGTAATGTTTTTGTGTACTCGACACGGTAGAATAGCTTAACGTTGCGGCCGAGCTCTTCGGAATACTTGAACCGTTTCAAGTGCAAAGCCAGGATCTTTGGTAGTTTTTTGAGTTTGATGGTTTTGGCAGCCTCCTGAAACGAATTGCAACATTCGCAATGAAATTTGTTTGATCCTGACAGCATCTCATTCTGTGAAAACATTTTTAGGCAATTTGTGATCGAAGTGTTGGGTTGTAAGTCGATAGAGAGATCCAGGAACTTCTCATCTCTCGTGGAGACTGTTTCACAGGATAAACATTTGGTCTCACTGGTCAAGAGTCCTTCAAAAAGCTGGCGCATTTGGGAAGTGGCGGATGTTTCTTTGCAGTAATTGTCAATCGACTCTATAACGTTGTTGACCAAAAAGTTGAAGAACTCGTGGGCATCTTGATGCATCGAGCTTCTGAACATCTCATTTTCTCGTTTGACAGCTTCGACAAGTTGCTGAGCAGAGACGATACCGACTTTGGAAATATGCTCGGTCATACATTCGAAAACGTCTTTCAACGCTGTGAAAATCGTCGGTGTCATTCCGTACTCATGGGCATAAGAGTGGTCGAGGTTGACTATGGGGCCACGGACAAGAGCTTGGCGTTTCCGCTGTTCGCTATTGGCAGCAGGATTGTCCGTAACACCAACAACGGTAATGTTTCTTTGCGCGTTGAAAGAATAGTTGATCTGGAGATTCGAAAAGTCTGGATATCTGGACACCAGCAGCTTCTCAATCTGTGGGTTGTTGAGACTCTGTGTTGACGACTGGTCGCCGTTGCCAGATGTTGAGGAAGACGACGGCGATTGTCCTGCTCGGAACAATCCGCGCGATTTAGGTGGCTGGGCACTAGCAGATCCATTCTGTCCGGCAGATGGTTGCTGCGTAGACGTGGTTGCTGTGAATGCATGGGGTTTCGAGCCTGGAACGCGAAGCTTTCTCTTTCGAGGTTTGTCGGCTTGTCTATGTGGGAACGAAAGAACTTCGTGGCGAAATTGCGTGGTATAGTAAAGGGCTTGCACTATGGACGCAATATAGCATGTGTAACCGAAATTTTCCATGCCAAATATCTTGTCTGAACCGTCTCCATAGGGCATATTGAGATGTAGAGGGTCTACTATTTCGTACTCCAATGCGAGATCCAACGGTTCCTCAACAATAGGGGCACTTTCGACATGTACCGATTCGGTCTTGACCGGCTCTGCATTATTTGTTGTGGGTGAACCCGTGCCAAGCTCTTTCTTGGTCTTGTCAGGTTTCCATTTCTTGAACATTCGGAATTGAGAATAGTGTTTTCGGTGTGGGGAGTATTATATTATTTTGGCACAACATATTCGGTGGGCATAGCTAGTATGAACGTCTTGAAAGGAACGTCTTGAAAGGGGGATTTCTGCACCAAATAGTTAGAGAACTAATCAGCCAAGTTTACAGAAGTCTGGAACTACACACGTCACTTTGGCAGCGGGTTCCCTTCAGAAATAGCCAGGAAAAACGAATATACTTAACAAGTGATACATTTTGAACCACATTGCGAACGTATATGGAATTCCCCAGCACCACCACATTTGTAAACCTATTTTGTATATATTGTGAAGCTTATTTAAAGGAAGGGTTTCGCAATAAAAAAAGCTCCTTTTTTTATGCCCTTTTTATTAGCGTTAAATTTTTGAGATGCGTTCTGAGAGATCTGTGAGCGCAAGCCCAACACGCATCAGCATGTCATTACACGCCAGTTTCGCCGTCCCGCTACCTTCACCGTCGTTTGCAAATGGAGAGACAGAAGTGACGGGGTCTCGAGATAGCTTGCCTGTATCTTTTGTTAGTGCACAGCAAACGCTGCGGTCTCCGCATGGAGCAGGACCGGCTCTTTCAACTGCTCTCAATACAGAAGTCAACACGAGCATTTTAACAAGACCAAAATCCCATTCTGTTTCAATATTCCACTCCGAATTCTACGAGGAAACCAATAAATCAGAGTCTGTAAGGCAGTACCGATCTTTGACAGGATCTCCAGAATCTCGAATTTATCCGCTATTTGGAACCTCTCCTGAACATAAGCCGCAACCATCTTCAAACCCATCTACACGACAACAGCAACAAACACGGCCGCCCATTCCAGGAACTCCCTTGGGTCTACGTCGGCTGGACGAATGCGAGACTCAATCTGAACGATCGATACCTAGCCATCTTAGTTTCACACCAAAGGCAGAGATATTCTCACAGAATCACATCATGTCGCCTGTGATGCATCTTAGTGCAGCAACAGGCTCACATGAATTTCTCCAATCTACGTTGGGAGCGAGTTCAGCATCGCTTGTGTCCACACACAAGGTTTTGGAGCAGTACGGACGAAACGCTAAGAGATCGCGTGACCCGGATGTGACGTTTTCGTACGCACAAATTCTGGTGCGCAATGCTTTGGCCATTAGGCCCAACGATCCCACAGAAATCAAAAAGCGCAAGCAGTATTTATTAGAAGCCCACGAGCTTTTAAAGAAAAGTTCCCGCGGGGGCTGCATCGATGCACAGTACTTTTTGGGTGATTCGTACGCGGTTGGAATGTTCGGGAAGCCGGATGATTCTAAGGCACTAACATATTTTGAAGCAGCAGGTAAAGCAAGGCATGCAGAAGGAGCTTATCGTACGGCAGTGTGTTATCGCAAGGGTTGGGGCTGTTCACCTGACGCTCGCAAAGTGGTGAAATTTCTGGAGATTGCCGCGCTCAACAATCATCCGGTTGCCATGATGGAGTATGGGATCTACTGCTTTAAAGGACTGATGGGCCTTCCAAATGACACAATCACCAAAAGACAAGGAATCAGCTGGCTGAAACGTGCCACAGAAGTGGCCTCCGAATTTTCGTGTGCGGCGCCGTATGAATTGGGGATCATATTTTTAAATGGCTTCAAAGACATTGTGATCCAGGACCCCAAATATGCTATCAAGCTTTTCTTCCATGCTGCATCGTTAGGACATGCCAAAAGTGCTGCTTTGTTAGGCAAAATATACGAGGTTGGTGATCTTGTGGAGCCTAATCCTGATTTGTCGATACATTTCTATAACATGGCAGCTAGCAGCGGGGATGCAGATGCAATGATGGGATTGTGTTCGTGGTATTTTGTTGGAAGTGAGAATTTAAGCCGAGACTATGATGAGGCTTTTGCATGGGCTCTACGTGCAGCAGGCTGTGGCTCGTCGAAAGCGATGCTTTTATTACAAAGGTTCTACGAACTTGGAATCGGTTGTGAGAAAAATCCCGACAAGGCAAAACACTGGGGTTGTACTGCATACGGGAACATGAATGTTTCCGATGACGGGAAAAAGAGGGAATTGTAGTCAATTATATGAAGACAAGTCGATCCACACGAAAAAGTGGCTGCAGGTCATGCGGGGAGGGCAACCAAATCAACATGATATAATCAGTTTATAAATAAGTTGCATCATGCATCATGCTGCTCGATGCGGAATATGTGCTGCAATGTTACATGACGGGATAATTTGACAAGATAAGAACTTATGTTCATTCCCGCCTCACGGAGATATCATCGGTTGGAAAGTTTTACATCAGGAAATGTATGCAGATATTACAGATCGATATTAAATGAGTGCATACTGTATTTTTCCTACCGCTAGCATTCGATATAAAAAAGACTGTCCCCCAATAAGAATTCCCTCATAGTCCCTTCCTGTTCGTCAGCAGCTGTTTTTGCATTTTCTTGTCATCACATAGACCCCTTCGACATTTTCAAGCTAACAATGCTAATGTCTGAGGAGAAAACTTTCCCAACCTGGCCTAGTCCGTACGATCCAAATAACCCACCAGCACCTTATTATCAACCGGTGTCCGAGCCTACGTATAACGATCAGTCCGCTTACTATGGCCCATATATCAACAGCCTTCCTCAGCAAATACAGTGCGCATCGCCATCACCTTATCCGTATGTTCATACTCCTCACATTGGTCCGGCATCTCAATCATATCCGCAAACGCAACAACATTATTCCTATCAAACAAACAATTATCAACGGCAACAATATACGCCTGACACGTCATATAGCGACAAGACCGGTAGCGCTGCCGACTTGATGTTTGACCTCAAAAAAGACGAGGAACCACACCCCCAGCCGCAGCCTCCTTACGGCTTTCAACCTGCACTAATGACCCACTTCAGCTGGGGTATTCCGCAACTGAATTTGGAGGACAGGCAGCCTTTCCCTCCGCGGCGGGCCAAATCGTTTTCTGCTGCAGATTCGGTTAGAGTTCAAGATCATCGCTTTTCGCTTCCAAAAGCGGTACTGTTGGACAGAGACGAGTCGAAGCTGTCGAGCGTGGAGCAATTGCAAAGAGACCCTTCTCTTTGGGAGCTACTCAAATCCGTGCAGAAGAAAGGCGGTACCTACAAATGTAGCCATTGCACAGAAAACTTTGGTACAGTGGAGGAGTTCATTTTCCACCTTGACAAGTTCAAGCTGGTGAGATCTAACAAGTGTCCCGTGAAAGACTGTCCATATAGAATCATTGGATTGCCACGCAAACCGGAATTGCGACGGCATTGTCTTTCGCAGCATTCGGACACTTTGGAGAATCTGTTAAGACGCAGATTTCAAGAGGGTTCCGATGTTGCACTTCTAGCTAGAGAGGAGGACGAATATGACGATCCCAAAAAAAAGAAACTGAATGTATGTGTTCGAGAAGGTTGTGGCAAGAAGTTTCGAAGAAAAGACTCATTACAGAGACACGAGCGTCTTGTCCACGAAAACCAAAACAGTCGTTTCAATCAACGCTTACGAATGCAAAAGACCATTTTGGGTGACGATTCGGAATCCCCCGGTCAATGATTTGACACGAGCGTGTCAATTTTTCAATCAAAGCTATCTTTGCTGCAACATTTTAAGTTTCCTGTTTGATTCGAGCGAAATATGTACGAGATATGCAGCCTGCACGGCAAATTTCCCGATATGCCGATCGGGTGTATGCATATGCCGCTAGAGAGGGGAATTCGTATTAGGCCGAGATTTGGGCCCCCATCCCGAAAATTCTTTCTCCAAGCTCACGACAGGGCTTTGGTGTTTGCAATCGAAACGCTGGTCATCATAGTGAGCAGTGGATGTTCGATTAAGTCAGGTATTACAAAGATAAGGTTTCGGACCCCGTGTTGCGTAGCGAGTGAAAAACTGTGCCTATGTATAGGAGATGACCGAAGTCATCATGCCGTAAGGGATTTCCCCTCGACAATGCTTATGTCGCTTCCTAGCGAGTCAATTGTAAATTGACTGTAAGCTTTAATATAAACGCGCCACTCGCTAATGTTAAGAGATGCATAAGCTACCGAATCAGGCAATCTGTCGTAGTAAATATGTTTCAATTGCATGAGCAGCAGCTTCACACGGCGTTGGTGAACAAATACGAGACAGACTCACCATTGTGAAGACGCCGGATAGCTTCCGCAAGCGTGGCACAGATGTCGATAATCTCCAGTTTCGAACACTGCTCCACAGCAGTTTCCAAGGGCATTGAGTTGGTGCACACGATCTTGGTCAGCGAGCTATTGTTGATTTTCGATAGAGCCTGGCCACTGAAAATCCCGTGGGTCACTATGGCCACCACGGCTTCCGCGCCGCGCTCCAGCAGCAAGTCCGACGCCTTGCACAGTGTCCCGCACGTGTCTGCCATGTCGTCCACAAGCACACACACTTTGCCCGTCACGTCCCCCACAAGCACCATGCGGCTGACCTCGTTAGCTTTGGCCCGCTCCTTGTGGATGAGGGCAAACTGGGTATCCAGCTTGTCTGCAAGCGAAGCCACACGCTTCGCGCCCCCTGCGTCCGGCGACACCATCACCAAATCCATGTTCTTCATACTGTGTTGGATGTATTTAAGCACCTCTGGTTCCGCATACAAGTTGTCCACGGGGATATTGAAGAAGCCCTGGATTTGCGATGCGTGCAGGTCCATCGTGATCACGTGGTGGCACCCTGCCGTCACCAGCAAGTTGGCCACCAGCTTGGCCGAAATGGCCACCCGGCTTTTGTCCTTGCGGTCTTGTCTTGCGTAAGGGAAATTGGGGATCACGGCCGTGATTCGCCGTGCAGAAGCAGACTTGGCTGCGTGCACCATGAACAGCAGCTCCATCAGGTAGTCGTTCAGCCTGTCCTCTCCCCCGCAGCCTGTTTGGATGATGTAGACGTCCTCGTCCCGAATGCTTTCCTTGACCAACACGGCCGTCTCGCGGTTAGCAAATTCAATCACGTGGATATTGGCGATGGGCAGGTTCAGATACTGCGCAATCTGCTGGGCAAAGGCCGGGTGAGAGTTTCCGGCCAGGATTTTGATGGCGTTTGGAGGCTTCTGCAAAGACATTATCGAAAATTTTTTTTTAACACCATGGCGTCCAAACAGGCCTACAAGCGACTCACCAAGGAGTACCGGCAATTGCAGGAGAACCCGCTGCCGTACATTGTGTGCCGGCCAACGGAGTCGAACATTCTGGAGTGGCACTATGTGATCACGGGTCCGCCAGGGACGGTGTACGAGGGGGGGCAGTACCACGGCACGGTAATTTTTCCCACTGAGTACCCGTTCCGGCCGCCTGCGATACGGATGATCACGCCGTCCGGCCGGTTTCAGACCAACACGCGAATCTGTCTGAGCATGAGCGATTTCCACGAGGACCAGTGGAACCCGTCGTGGTCGGTGGCGACAATTGTGACGGGGCTGCTGTCGTTCATGACGAGCGAGGAGCAGACGACAGGAAGCATGGTGACATCCGAGCGGGCGCGGCGCGAGCTGGCCCGGGCGTCGTGGGTCTACAACCGGAACGATGCGCGGTTCATGGAGATTTTTGGAGATATACAGGGCGAGGCGGCGCAGACAGAGCAGCGTGGCGTGGGTTCGGGTGACGCAGCGGACGCAGACAGCACAGACAAAGCTCAACAAGGGGCAGCACCCGAACAGGCCCCAGAAAGCGCTCCGAAGACTGCTCCAGGCACTGCGCAAGACACTGCACCAACCCCACCCACCGCCTCCACGCCGTGGCTCATAATATTAACTATCGCAGTGCTTGCGATCGCACTCAGGATTGCGGGTCTGTGAACTCGGCCAGATCCTCCTCGTCGAAAATCACGCGCACCATCAGCGAGCAGGACGGACACACCGCGATGTCCTCCCCGTCCAACATGTCGTCGAGACCGATCTGGAACCGGTCGCCGCACGGACACGGATACGTGAACAGTTGCTGGTCGGGATCGAACACAAAGTCCTCGATCTCGACCTCGTCGTAGACGGTGATGGTCTCGGACATGCTTATGTAAAGTAATGGCAGGTAAATTTTATTTTCTCGCTACTCCTCTCCAAGGGCACGGATGTGCAAGCTAGAAGAAATCCAGTTTTAAATTTTTAGCATTTTCAGTCACGTGATCTCATTACGGGCTCGCGCGAGCAGCCCTGGCAGGGACTTAATAAAAATTCTCGTTCAAATTTTTATTTTTCACTATACAACATGGGTATTTCCAGGGATTCTCGTCACAAGAGATCGGCCACCGGTGCTAAGAGAGCTCAGTTCAGAAAGAAGAGAAAGTTTGAGTTGGGCAGACAAGGTGCCAACACCAAGATCGGTACCAAGAGAATCCACTCTGTCAGAACTAGAGGAGGAAATGTCAAGTACAGAGCTTTGAGAATCGAGAGTGGAAACTTCTCGTGGGCTTCTGAGGGAGTCTCCAGAAAGACCAGAGTTTCCGGTGTGGTGTACCACCCATCCAACAACGAGCTGGTTAGAACCAACACATTGACCAAGTCCGCCATTGTGCAAATCGACGCTACTCCTTTCAAGCAATACTTTGAGCAACATTACGGTATTGCTCTTGGTAAGAAGAAGGCTGACGAGGAGGAGGTCAAGAAGAGCAACAAGGTGCAAAGAAAGCTTGCTTCCCGTGCTTCTGACGCCAAGATCGAGTCTGCTGTTGCTGCTCAATTCGGTTCCGGTAAGCTGTATGCTTGCATCTCGTCTAGACCAGGTCAATCTGGAAGATGTGACGGTTACATTTTGGAGGGTGAGGAGTTGGCCTTCTACTTGAGAAGAATGACTTCTAAGAAATAAAGAATATAATTGTTCAGTGTATGATTGTCGTAGTAAGCTGTAGAAAGCATTGGCAAGTGCCTACGCGTCCCAAACGCGTCCCAAGTCTAACACTGTGTAAGATACGTTATTACAATTCAGAGTTTGCCGTTGAATTACTATACAGATCTACTAACTTCACGGCATGTTGCCGTGTTCACCCTAGTTCTCCTTCTAGTTTTCCTGCTTGTTAATATCCCTCAGTTTAGGCAAAACAAATCCTCATCGTAATCGGTACAGGTCTGTGTATTGTTCATCAACGGAATACTTACCTAAAGTCAAATAAAATGATTTAACAATTTTCGTTTTTCATCTTTTTTTTCAACTTTTAAATATGTTCTGCCAAACCAAAACATGGGCGCCATCAGTTGAGCTTGGCCTTCCGCTCAGCACGGGCCTTGGCCTTCTGCTCTCTCGACTGCTTAGCAGTCATGCCGGCCTCGGTATCCAGAATGTAATCCCACATGCGGAAGGACGATGCGTAGTTACCAATGAAGTGGTGGTGGTGCTCGTCATGGTGGTCCGCTCCAGCCCACAATGGGAAAAAGTGGTGCAACGACCATGGGAACTCGTAGCCCGAGTGCGCATCGACTGCCTGGTACAGTCTCAACGTGATCCAGATGCAGATCGTGAACAGATGCAAGTCTCTAGTGAAGTAACACCACATGATTGGAATACCAACCGTGCCAAATCCAAGCAGCATCACCTCGATAGGATGCGCATACTCGGCAGCCAGGCCAAACGGAGCGGCATATCTGTGGTGTTGCTTGTGAATGTACTTGTAAAATGCCCCGTAGTGAAGTCCCCTATGGAACCAATAATGCCATGCGTCCTCGAGCAAGAAGAAAATCGACACCTGCAGGACAATCGATTTGAGCGAAGGGAAAGGAACGTAGAAACTCACTCCGATCCGCTCGCAAATCGGATGGAAAAACCAAATTGGAAACGCCTCCACCATGAAATGAGAAATCAAAACAGACTTCATACATTCCCATTGCTCCTTGTTGGATGGCAACTTTGTGTCCTGAATCTTGTATTTGCGGAAGTACGGGATTCGATCTATTATGTACCATGGCAATGAGCGGCCAAAGTACATGATCTCGTGTAAAACAAAGAACAATAGTCCCGTGGCAAAGATATCGTTGCCCACATAGGTATAATACGCGGCCCAAAGCTGCTCGATAGGGTTGAGTCCAGCAACCTTGCGCACCTCTCTATAGGTGGCTAGAAAAGTCTGATTTGCAACTATGCGGACCGACGCGTCCGTAAACACGCTAACGTTAGTATGCTTAACACTCCAACACTTACTTTGAACTCATAATTATTTGACAACTTTTTTACCAATGGGAAAAAACTCCTCGTTTAAAGGAACGAAATAAACGACCACAACACGCCTCGCCAAATTTTTTCTGGTGGTGCACGGGTGTGGCTCAGCTACCCCTGGTGTTAGGTGTACTTTTAATTACTAGGTTGCATTCACATGCCCGTTGCGGTGCTCGTGCTTGCAACCAATATGGCGATATCGCGGCATTAAATGCGGCACATTCGGGGACGTACATCTGCAAGCCTTCTGCTGATCGTTTATGTATGCCAATACTTGTATGCAATATTCTAGGCACCATCAGGCTCTCTGTTCCAGATCTGGTTCCAAACTAGTAGTACCCTCGTTGCAAATAGCCTGCTGACGTAACACTCTTTTTTCTCTCTTGCCGGCATGCTCTTTGGAACGGCACTTTTGGCAACGCTGCTGACCCCGGTACTCGCGATCTCGGACACTGACATCCAGGCTATTATTGCTATTGATATTGGGTCCAATTTCGGCGAATGGGAGAAGTACTATTTCGACAACCAGGACAACCAGATGGTTCAAGAGTTTTTCAACGTGGCCATGCAAGATATCCCGGATTCAGAGATTCCCATGGCCGAAAGCGCTTATGATTACGTCTATACCAATGTGCCTTTCTACTCCAGATTGTCCCAACTCGCACAGCTATATCATGATCATCCAGACACAGCCTATCTGTACACCGATAAAAGTTTTACTTCGATCCTTTATCAAGACTATACAGACCCGGGGGCCATTTTGTACACCGATGCAGTCACGGTGGTACAGCCGATGGTGACACCGATGGTGTCCAACTCGCAGTATAACGCCAAGTCGTTGGCTGAGGCAGTTTGGAGTGCATATAGTTCCAACTATGCGGAATACTCCAATTTTAGCAACTTCTACGAGGCCATGAGCTCACAGCTGACGGTGGAGCGGCCCAGCACCACCACCACCACCACCGAATCCTCGGTGTCTAACGCCGGAGTTGGGGTTATTCCGCCCGCCGTGCTTGCACTCGCGGCGCTGGCCGCCGTGGCTGCGCTCTAACCGGTAACCACTATCATGGCCACATTGATGCCCAGAAACACGCTCGCTACCAGAGCCAAATAGAACATACCGCGCCCAACGTTACCCACCGTGGTCTTCTGCTCCTTATATGACTTGATCCAGCGCAAGTACTGAACCGCGGAAGTTACCAGCGTGCCTAGACTCACCCCGGCAAACACCAGGCCCACCGCGCGGCCAAACTCAGACCCCGTCTGCGCCACAACTGCAATCGCAGACAGAGACATCACCGCACACAGCTTGATCCAGCTCAGCGTCGTGCGCTCCGTCATTAGAATGTCACGCGGCTCCGACGTGCGATTGTCTATCCAAAACGTCAGGTATCCCGACATGATTTGCAAAAACTTAGCCTGTAAGGCTGTGCAGCCCGATTATAAACTTTTCAGACAATAAAAAAAAATATTTTTTTCCTCATGTCCAACTATACCCAGCTACCCCCTCAGACGACACAGGGCCAGGCCACCGTTCTCTGTTGCAACTGTGGTGTGCCCATGGACGGGTCTACAGGACTCGTTATGTGTTACGACTGTATAAAACTCAACGTCGACATCACAGATGGTATTCCTCGTGAGGCAAATCTCTCCTTTTGTCGTAATTGCGAACGTTTTTTGCAACCTCCTACACAGTGGATCCGCGCAGAGCTCGAAAGCAGAGAGCTCCTGGCCTTATGTTTAAGAAGGCTCAAGGGACTCAATAAGGTGCGGCTTATTGATGCCTCCTTCATCTGGACTGAGCCCCACTCCCGCAGAATCAGAGTCAAACTGACCGTTCAAGGAGAGGCTCTTTCCAACACCATCATCCAACAAAGTTTTGAGGTCGAGTACGTTGTTGTTGCCATGCAATGTCCTGATTGTGCTAAGTCCTACACAGCAAATACATGGCGTGCTGCCGTTCAGATTAGACAAAAAGTGCTACATAAAAGAACTTTCCTCTATTTGGAGCAACTTATTTTGAGACACAATGCCCATTTAGACACTATTTCTATCAAAGAGTCCAAAGATGGTCTCGATTTTTATTATGCTCAAAGAAACCACGCAATCAAGATGATCGACTTCCTCAACTCGGTCGTGCCTATCAAGTCCAAGAAATCTGAAGAGCTTATCAGTCAAGATATCCACTCCGGTACTTCGCAGTACAAGTTTACATTCTCGATTGAGATCGTTCCTATTTGTAAAGATGACCTAGTGGTCTTGCCTAAGAAGCTGGCCAAGTCTATGGGAGACATGGCCCAGCTCGTGCTGTGCTCCAAAGTCAGCAACACTGTCCAATTTATTGATCCAGTCACGCTCAAGACGGGAGACTTGCAACCATCCGTCTTCTGGCGCACTCCTTTTGCCTCCTTGGCAGATGTGTCCCAAATGGTGGAATTTATCGTTCTCGACGTCGAGCCAACCGGCCTGCGTAACGGCAGATGGCTCTTGGCAGATGTCACCGTTGCACGTGCCAGTGACATGGGCGTCAACGACAAGGAATACTACGTGCGCTCGCATCTCGGAGGAATTCTTCACCCGGGCGATTCTGCCATGGGATACTTCCTCACCAACTCGAACTTCAACTCGGACCTTTTCGACAAACTCAATACTGACGGAGTGCCCGATGTGATGCTTGTGAAGAAGCACTACGTGCGCTCCAACAAGCGTATGAAGAACAGAAACTGGAAGCTCAAGAGAATGGCAAATGAACACAAGGACCTCGTTGCAGACGAAATCGTCGATTCCAGACAGGCTAGACAGGAGGCTGAAAGAGCAGAGAGAGATTACGAGCTGTTTTTGCAGGAGCTCGAGGAAGACCAAGAACTCAGAAAGACTATCAACCTGTACCGCGCAGACGCTCCTGTTGCGGTTGACGATCAGGACGACATGGAAGAAGAGGACGACGCTCCTCAGATCGATATCGACGAACTGCTCGATGAGCTGGACGAAATGAACTTGAATTGAATACTTACATACATTCTAATTTTCAGAAGCAACTTTTTGGATCATTTGTTGGATTGCTGGCGGACTGGCACCGACAAATTGAGAATCTTTTAATCCGTCCTTAAACGTCATGAATGTCGGCATCGCGCTGATCTGGTATTCCATGGCAATGTCTTGTGCAGCATCGACGTCAACCTTAAAAAACTTAACAGCCGGAGTGGTGGTCGACAGCTTCTCCACAATAGGCGAGATGGCTTTACAAGGACCACACCAAGTGGCGTAGAAATCCACAAATGCGGCTTCTGATCCTAACACTTTCTCTTTGAACTCTGACAGAGAGTTCACTTCTACCACCTCCCGTGTGATACGGGTGCTCGAAAATGAGCGCAGTCCTAATCTACTCACTCTTGCAAACATGACTAAATTAAATTTAATTTATAATAATTATTAATTTTAATCTATTTAAACAATGGATATCAGTTATACAAACACCCAATCTTTCGTCGATTCCTCATTCTTTGTGAAACTCACTCAGTTGAAGCTGGACTTACTGAAACTCGATCAGACACCAACGACGGTCTATGGTTACTATTATCATAAATCTTTAACAAAGGGCTCTTGCCCGGCGATTAACCTAAATGACACAAGCTTTGAATCGAGCTCCATTGTTTCGAGCAACCTGCCTTCTAACTCAACTTTTCTTGTTCCCGGGCAAATAACCAACCTCAACACCCTCGAAGAGTTCAAATCGACCAATAAATTGCGCTTCCTCACCGCCACTGCAACAACAATATACTCTGCCATAAAATCCAAGGCTGTGCTCTCAGATCCCAGTGTGCTTTGCTTCTTCTCTATCCTATCCTTTGCGGATCTTAAGAAATACAAATTCTATTACTGGTTTGCATTCCCCTGTTTGCACAGTGACTGGACCTTACTGAGTTCTCAACAGGTTTCAATGTCTGCACCTCAGACGCAATTTTCTGTGATCAAAGGTGATCAACACCACAGTCTCATACACTTGCCTGAACCTTCCTCCGCTCCAGTTTGTGTCGGATTTGTTGACACCTGCACTTTGCCAAATACTTACTCCTATGTGCTACGGAACTTCCTCACAATGCTGGCATTGTATGGACACAAGTCTGTCGACCTAACCATTTTCCGTGCCGATCAGGAGGAAGCAACACGAATGCTTCTTGCTCTCACATCGGTTGAAGATCCACCGAAAATGTCCGGTTGGGAGCGCACGTCTCAAGGTAAACTCGGTCCTAAAATGGCAGATTTGGGGGCATTGATCGATCCGTCACAGCTGGCAGATCAGGCTATCGACCTCAATCTCAAATTGATGAAATGGCGTATTTTGCCGGAATTAGACCTAGTAAGGATTAAAGAGACCAAATGTCTACTATTGGGAGCAGGCACTCTAGGATCCTATGTTGGTCGCGCGCTGTTGGCATGGGGTGTGCGCAAAATCACCTTTGTCGACAACGGCAAGACTTCCTTCAGTAATCCTGTGCGCCAGCCTCTGTACAATTTTGAGGACTGTCTGGATGGCGGAAGTCCAAAAGCTGAAGCTGCCGCCAAAGCAATGAAGAGAATATTTCCCTTAGTGGACGCCAAAGGCTTCAATTTGGAGGTGCCTATGGCCGGTCACCCTATCACTAATGAAACTAAACAGCACAATGAATATAATCAGCTTCTCCAACTGATTGAGGAACACGATGCCGTCTTTCTGTTAATGGACTCGAGAGAGACACGGTGGCTACCTACAGTCATAGGAAACATGAAAAACAAAATCGTCATTAATGCAGCTTTGGGATTTGAAAGCTATCTTGTTATGCGTCACGGATGTTTCCGTCCTAATGTACCAATCGAGGAACAACAGGATAACAGGCTGGGATGTTACTTTTGCAACGATGTGTACGCACCCTCAGATTCAACCACAGACCGTACCTTGGACCAGATGTGCACCGTTACGCGACCGGGCGTAGCACTGATGGCATCGTCTCTCGCTGTAGAGCTTCTGGTGTCTCTACTGCAACACCCAGATCGCCAGTTCGCAGAACACTCAGCTCAAGATTCGACAACCATACTAGGAGCACTTCCACACCAATTGCGTGGATTTTTACACAACTTTGAAACCCTAAAGTTGCAAGCTCGCAATTTCCGCTATTGCTCTGCCTGCTCTGTGGCAGTGGTTAATGAGCTCGCCAAAAATGATTGGGATTTTGTCAAACAAGCACTGAACAATCCGCAATACCTCGAAAATCTTACTGGTCTTGCTGAACTGCAACGTCAGGCTGAAGCCTCTATCGACAATTTTGATGTTGAAGACAGTGAGGGTGAATTTGACTAAGCCATCAGTGTGTTGACAGCCCATTCGACGCTCAGAGTACGCAAATCTGTATAAGTTTGACCATTACCAACAAACAGAATTGGTATTCCTGTTGCGTAGACTAAGTTAACCATCGAACCAATTAGATCACCGACGGTGTCGCACTTCGACACGATAAAGAAGTCAAGATGTCTGTTTGCACCGAAAGCCTTGTTGAAATTTTGAGCTTGTAGCACGGAATCTGTGCCCACTAGCGCCTCGCCAACCATGATGATCTTGTCTGGATTGGCAGCTTTTGCGAACGATGCCAAAGGAGCCATCAATTGTGTGTCATTGTGACGTCTTCCAGCAGTGTCAAGAAGCACAATGTCAAAATTGTGTTGTTTGGCATACTTGATGGCTCCCGTTGCAATTTTTGCCACCAAATCTGCTCCACCATACCCGCCTTCAAACAGCTCTACTTGCTTTTCTTCGGGAGATAGCTTAGCCAGATTGTTCACATGTGTACGTAGCTGTTCGACTGCTCCCGAACGGAAAGTGTCGCACGCAGTGATAAGAACTCTATAGTCGTTTTGCAGTAACCAGTATGCTAATTTCGAAAGGTTCGTACTTTTTCCAACACCATTGACACCCACAACAGATATGACATAAGGTGATTCACCTGAGTTCTTCTTTTTCTGAATTTCATTGAGCAGATCCACAGAGTTGTTGGGGGTTAAGAGCTTAGTGAGCTGTTTCTCCATACTCTTTTTGGCGGTTTCTTCAACAGACATAAACGTTGCTGTCGTGGAGCCAACCAAATCTTTTTCAATCTCGGCGACGAGCGAATTTGCAACGTCGGGTGCGACATTCTTCTTGATCAGATGAGTTGCGAGTGCAGCACGCACCTTCTTGACATCATCCTTAGTGATCTTCTTGCCTCCAATGAGGTTTCTCAAAAAACCAAATGATTGGGTGGTTTCAACTTTCTTGGATGGTTTTGATAACAAAATCTTGTCCATCTCTTGAGACAACTCATTAATCAAGAAAGCACCCGATTTGGTCTTGGTACCGAACTGACTGCGATCGCCGACAAGTTGGTCGAGGTTAGCCGAGCCATTATTAGACTTGTCGTCTTGGGTAGAAAAATCAAGTTGAACAGTTTTGCCGTCGTCTTCATAAAATGACCCATCGGCATTCCACTTGCGTGACAGTTTGTTGGTTCTAGTTTTTTTCTGACTCTGCTCTTTAACTTCGTCTTTCAACACCTCTTTACTCGCACTTATTTCTTCGAGCTCAGGTTCCAACGTTTTCAAATTTAGCTCGAAATATTGAGAAAACTTGTCAGCATCGGAACTAAGATATAGAGTTTTGATTTTGCGAAGAAAGTCGTACGGTGCTTTCAGTGCCACCACAGAAGCATAGATCATGACAAAATATAACTTTAAGGTGTCCGTACCTATACGAAGGTATCGCACACTGTACTTATCGACCTGAAAACTGCCGACAGTGACACCCTCTTCATCGACCTGTTCAGACGATTCCTCCTTCTCAGCCTGTTCATAGGTTTTAAGGTTCCTCTCAGACACAATCACCTCATCAATAAACGCATTCACTACACTTGCCAAATTTTTTCCTGGCTGGTAGTTGAAAAGTACCTGTCCGGTTGGCTTGAAGATAACAAATTGGTCAATCATGAAGTTGAAAAAATAATTGCAATTAATTTTTCATTCCAAAATTTAATTTTTAGATCTAGCATTATGTCTAATTTCGCTCAACTGGGGCTTCCCAAATGGCTTGTGGAAAGCTTGCAGGCGATGAAGATTACAACTCCTACAAAAATTCAGTCAGGCTGTATTCCTGAGATTTTGAAAGGCCGTGATTGTATCGGAGGGGCTAAAACAGGTTCAGGTAAAACAATTGCATTTGGTGCTCCCATGCTCGCGCACTGGTCTAAAGATCCGAGTGGAATATTTGGAATCGTTTTGACTCCTACGAGAGAGCTGGCTATGCAGATAGCGGATCAGTTTGCAGCTCTGGGTGCCACAGTAAACTTAAAAGTGAAACTGATAATAGGAGGTGAGTCTATGACAGAACAAGTTGGACTGATCAAGGAAAACCCACATTTTCTGATTGCCACTCCCGGAAGATTAGCACACATAATAATGGAACATGGAGATGAATGTCGTGGCCTGAAAAGAGTCAAGTATTTAGTTCTGGATGAGGCTGATCGGCTACTTACTGATTCATTTACTGATCACTTGCAGACATGCTTTGCAGCCTTGCCCGACTCTTCCAAACGGCAAACTCTTCTTTTTACTGCCACTGTTTCAGATGCTGTCCGTGCATTAAAGGACAAGCCAGTTTCCGCAGGAAAAGCACCGGTGTTCTTGTATGAACTGGACTCCGTTGATGCAGTGAAAATTCCATCAACTCTGAAGCTTCTTTACGCTTTGACTCCAGTAGTTGTCAAAGAAAGTATTCTCCACAACATATTGATTAGCGAAACTTACAAAGATAAAACGGCGATAGTGTTTGTGAATCGCTCCGAGACTGCTGAAATATTGCGACGGCTGCTAAGGCATCTCGAAGTTACCACGACATCTTTGCACTCAGAAATGCCTCAATCTGAACGTACCAACTCATTGCATCGTTTCCGTGCAGGTGCAGCCCGCGTTTTAGTTGCCACAGATCTGGCATCCAGAGGATTGGATATTCCTTCGGTGGAGTTGGTTATTAACTTCGACATTCCTAGAGACCCTGATGACTATGTTCACCGTGTTGGTAGAACTGCTCGTGCAGGACGTGATGGTGATGCTATCTCGTTGGTGACTCCCAATGATCTAAGCCGAATTCTAGCAATCGAGGAAAGAGTCGGGGTTAAGATGGATGAGATGCCAGTGAGCGATAATAAAGTGATAAGTCAGAGTCTCAAGTCAGTCTCGAAAGCTAAAATCGAGGCCCGAATGGAAATGGAGCGTGATGGATTTGGAGAACGGAAAAGACGTCGTCAGCAACGTGATGCTGCCAGCAAAAGAAGACAGGGAGACTAACGTATATATGTCTATAGATACCGAAAGACTACAATTTCTCAGCTAAGACAAAGTTATCACTTTTATTGCTATAGTAACACCAGCGAACCCTAAATAAGTAATCATTTTCCCTTCTTCTGTCTCTCGACGTGCGCACGAAGAACCTTTTGTCGATCTCTCAAAGACAGCTTCTGCTTTCCTTGGACTGCCTTTTTGTGGATCATCATAACAAAATTCTTCTTTCTTTGCTTTTCCTTATTAGTTGTCGAATGAGGCGCGTCACGCTTTCCTTTATGTGAGCCAAACTTATCCCGATCTTCGCGACCTTCCTTGACGTGCTCCAAACGCTCTTCCTTAGTTTGTTTATATTTAACTTTTCCAACCAATGTGGAGTGATCGACGGAGTCTTCATTTCTATATTTCTCTCCAAGCAACTTCTCTAATCCAGAAAGTTGGTTCAATTCCTTCAACTTCGCAAAGTCGGCAGGTGTCAAAATTTGTGTCATCGTTTGTTGGATCGCAGAGTTGTCAACTGTCGTTTTTTGCTTCTTTTGCTCTGGTTCTGTGTCTGAAAGCTCCAGATCGGAATCATCATCTTGAACCTTTTTTTTCTTCATGTATTTCAAGTATTTCTTCTTGATGCCGCGCTTCTCCAGTTTGGTCTCCTCATCATCCGAAATCTCGATATCCTCATCGTCCTTCACGTCGATCCAATCCCCATCAATGTCGGCTCCCAAATCCTCGTCATCACTATCGGGAAGTTTCCAGTCATCAGTATTCTCTTGTCCCAAAATTCCTTGTTCCTGTTTCCATTTAGCAAGTAGTTCAAGTCCAGGAATTCCTTGGATAGCATTCGTCTCAACACCAAATTGTGGCAATCCTTTAGCGCCTTCGTGAATAATTTCCATAGTTGCAGTTTTACCCCTGTCTTTCTTGTTCAACATTTCCGGAGCAACTTCACGGTAGAGGGCAATCAGTGAGCGGGCAGCTTGTGCCACATTCTTGGCTTTGGAGCCTTTATACTCGGTGAGATCCTTGAGTAATGCTTCATCGATACCGGCAGGATTTCTAACCAAAATTTCCCGGATTGTATTTAACCCAGCAGCTGCCACTTCGGCAGCTACACCGTCGGAGACAAACTCGTCAGCTATTTTGCGCACAACCATGTTCACCGTTTCAGGAGGAACCAGATCGTGAGTCGCTTGGGCCGAAGCAGCCAGGATTTGAGTAACATCCCTTTGCTTGGGTGTCAAATATTTCAGGAAGAATGAGTAAATACCAAGGACAGTTAATTTGTGTGTTCCGACAAGTCTTGAAATCAAGTTCATAATAGCGATTTTTTGGTCAAGATCAAACTTGTTTGAATTTTTGCTGGTAAGATGTTGTTCATACAGATCTTCGGCAAACTGTTGAGGGTCTCTAAGTAGATGAATAGCAGAGAAGTTGAGATAAGTTGCCTGTTTATTGCTTTTCTTTTTCACTTGCTTCAGCGCAGCCTCCAGCTTACGACCACGCTTCGAAGACTTTTTATTCACTTGCATTTGGTGACGAATGGAGTTGGGATCAATATCATCATCGTCGGATTCGCCTTCAAGCATTTCCTCACGTTCCTTATCTGCTCCCAGGAAGAAACGCACACCAGAAATAACCACCTTCGTGTCTGGATGTAGCGATGCTTGTGTCATAATCTCGACCGTACGGGAATCATCCCAAACGCCTCGTCTCCAAAGCTCTCTGGTAAGTTTTGTTGCCCAAAGACCGTTTCCATCCTTCTGTTCAAGAAGATTGAAAAGCAAAGCCTGAGTTGACCGGTTCAACTTCTGATTCTTTCCAGTAGTATTGCATGATTTCAGCAATGAAACAAGAGAGCCGTATATTTGGTGTCTCAACGCCTTGGCATTAAGTCCAGCATTCCCTTCAATTTTTGGGCCATACGCGCTCAAGAGTGGAAACAACGTTTGAATGAGAAGCTCAGCACTAATGACGCCCTTATTACGTAACATGACCAAACATTGAATGATCTTCTCACGAAGCTCAGGAGTAAGGTCGCGATGGTTATTGGTAAGAATAACACTAAGATCCTTAGGAAAATTTGCTGTCTCCTTTGGGTAACAAGAACAAACAGCGGACATGAATCCAATTAATTCTTCAAACTCTTCCCCATCATGAGAAGATGGAGTGAGCAAGAATATGTCCCTAAGAGATTCATAATGAGCATATTGTTGCAAAAATTCTTCCTTATATGATTCAGGATCCCTTCTGACCAAGTTCTGCAAAAGTGTGATGTTAGTGGGCAAAATAGCAGCTCTCTTCCTCTTGACCATGGTGATTGAATTTTTTCAACTTTTTTAAATTTTTTTAATGGCTGTGCGTTTCCTAAACAAAGCTTTTGATTTATTTTGTTTATTTATTTTTATGTCTTTTGATACGGTTCGCTTGACCGCCAGCTCGGTTCTGGTGGGGCCTTGTGTCAAGCCTAGTCCTAAATTTTCTGATCCTGATACGATCAATAAGCCGAAAAGATATCCTGTGGACCAGAACCTGTCACTGCGTGATCAAGAAGCCATGGTGTTCCAAGACCTATTATATGTTCTTGTTGGTTTCGAAGGCTTTTATATACGTTATGCTGAATCTTTCGCGAAAGACACTGGACTGATTCAAAGGCTTGTTGGTCCGGATTTTTCAATCAATAAGCATCTCGATCCAGGCCTCAAAGATATAGCTAAGAGAATCAGCCGTTGGGGTAAGTATTACGTTGGTCTCTTGACCTTTGTTGAAAATTACGATGTTCTTGAATATGGCATGGTCATTCAAGCTTTTTGTGCCCAAATTCGAGATTGTTTATCCCAATATGATTCCCTTCTGGTTCAAGTAGAGCATGAGTTCAATTTCAATGCCAACTATTCTTTGACCTTGCTAGAGCAACATCTAACGGGGCAGATCACCCTCCGCCTCTCACACCTTTACAATCTTATTCTCCAGATAGTTCAAGAGAATGAGAGACGTAAAGATGCCAGCAACATGAGTAAGATGAGATTTGAAAGTATGCTTAAGAGTTTGAAAGATGATCGATACACTGGTACGCTGGACGGTGTCACATCTGACGCTAGAAACAGTAAGGTTGTGAAAGGAGGAATGGTTTTGACTTTAATTCAAGGTAGATTAGATCAGTATAAAGGGGATTCGCTGTCTGCTAGTTTTCTATCAGAGCTCTTCAACGCTGTTGCTAAAGATTACGTCACAATGCTTAACTCGTGGCTAAATACAGGCACTATACACGATCCTTACGAGGAATTTTTTATTCTTCAGACACTAGAAGGATCCAAAGTGAGCGAAGACTACTGGACAGACAAATTTACAATTCGTAATGAAGGACTGTTGAGGCAATTCCATCCACCAGACGTGCAAAAGA
Organism: Ogataea kodamae; assembly: GCA_003706165.3. Classification (NCBI taxonomy): domain Eukaryota; kingdom Fungi; phylum Ascomycota; class Pichiomycetes; order Pichiales; family Pichiaceae; genus Ogataea; species Ogataea kodamae. Next base: position 272,257 of record PPKP03000011.1, read on the forward strand.
AAATCATTCTCACAGGGAAATATCTTAATGTGCTCAAAGAATGTGGGGTTGACGAGCAGGTGTTTCCCCCAATTTCCCCTTTACAAACACTACAAGATAATGACCTCTTTGTTCATTTAGACGAATTTTATGACCGTGCCAATCGATTGATTGTTAACCTCATGTTTAAGGGATATCATTTGCGTGAATTTCTGCAGGGTCTCAACAAGTACTTTTTACTTACCAATGGCTGGAATTTTGATAACTTTCTAGCGTCCAGTGTATCGGAGCTGCGAAAACCTTCCGATCAAGTTTCTTTGAACAATCTAACAAAATTATACATAACAAGCTGTCAGAAAGATGATGCGATCAAAAATACACCCTGGTCTAAAAGCATCAGGCTAATTCATAATCTTGCTAGCGTCTATCTGTCTAAACAAACTCTTTTGGATGAGTTGGTCATGATATTGAGTGCAAAAACGACTAATTCTGAGAAAGTTTTTGCATCAACGGACTTGAATTCCTTGAAAAGTCTTCTAAATTCAACGTTAGAAGCTAATGAAAGTAACGCCAAAAATAGTGCTCTGACCAACACCAAAATCGATAAATATAGTGTCTTTACATTCAGCCTGGACATCGATATTCCATTTCCACTCAATCTTATCATAACTAGATCACAGATGGTGGAGTATCAATTTTTGTTTCGCAATATCACATACCTGAAATTTGTGGAAAAATGTTTAGAGATATCGTGGAGAGAGATCCTTCACCAAAAGTTTTGGTGCCACAAGTTTGAGGATTCCAACATTCGCCGTTGGATCAAGCATGCTCGTCTATTTCATTCTAAAATGCGCACTTTAGTTTCGCATTGTTTGTTCTATCTTCAATTTCAAGTTATCGAATATAATTGGAGGAAAGTCAACCTGCTACTCGAGAGTGTGGATTCCGATCCCTCTGTCGAGCTTGAGACAATATTTACCAGTATCAAAACTTCATTGGTTACCATGCTCTCCGATTCAATGCTTACCAAAATTCGCTTAATTCAGATTGTTCATCAGCTGTTCGCAATCATTTTACTGTACCACAACTTTTTGATGGCACTTCGCAAAACATTTATACTAATGGATGAAACTCTCTTCACTGAGAATCATACTAAGCTCTCTCCGGGAGCTACGTTTGATCCTGAAAAAAACGAGTCGCGTATGAGACGATTGCGCGAGGGACTCAAAAACTACAAAGAGAAGTTTGAGTCCAAGCTTCGGGACCTAATGGATGCATTGCAATATTATGGAGAACTAGATTCCCCAGCCCTTCTGACATTATACGAAGAGTTAGCTTTAGCTTTCAATAATGAGATGTATTAACTATTCCAGTTTACCTGCACATTCGGCCATCATTTCCAACACCATTTCAATGTTCTCTTTGCGCAAAGCGCAGCATGGAACAATTTTCCAGTCCTGCTGTTGTTGATCCACAAACTTTTTGAGCTCCAAATAGCGCTGTTCCGATCCTTCAACATCAGCTTTGGTAGCCACGACCAGAACGTTCTTGTCCCTCATTCGTTGAGGGCCCAGTTCTTCCAGCAAGATTTTCAAATCATCCACAGGACATTCATTTCCAAGTGATACAACAAGAACCAATCCTCCGGAACGCTCCACATGACGCAAAAATGTAAGACCCATTCCACGATTTTCACTGGCTCCCTTGATCACTCCCGGGGTGTCAGCCACGGTGAACGGAGGCTGATCGACACGGAGCTGAATTGTGCCTATCGTAGGCTGTAATGTCGTGAACTCCCAGTGGCCGACTCGTGGACGAGCATTTGAAATTGCTCGCAAAAGGGTTGATTTACCAGCATTGGGTAATCCAACTAGCCCCAAATCAGCCAACAGCTTCAGTTCAAACACAAAGTTCTGTTCCAAACCTGCACGGCCCTTCTTAGCAAATCGAGGATTTCGCACATTGGAAGTCAGGAAATGCATATTTCCCATTCCCCCAGCTCCTCCTTTCAGTACAAGAACAGGCTTAGTGGTCGGTTTATCAAAATCTATGCCCTGAATGGGAAACACATCGTCTAACAATTCGTTCATTGTGAGCTCTTCATCATATGCTGTAACTTTTTGATTGAGATCACGGAAAAAGTCTCTCTCAAGATGATACTCCTCGTCCCTCTCCTTGAATGTCCATCCTTTTCCTGGCTCGTAACTTTTGCGGAAAAATTGGATAAACCGGGGAATCTTGTCTCTAGGGCCTGAGGATGATGTCTGAATATGGAACACCTGGTCAACCTCTGAGTTCACAATCGAACGGATCTCTTTTGGTTCTGCACACCATGTCATGGTGGTCCCAACGGGCACAGTAATGTGAACATCCTCGCCGCGCTTTCCATCGAGCTGGCCGCTTTGACCACCTTTACCATCCCCTGCCACGTATTTTGAGCGCAAACTATGTAAGGACCCTAAACCTTCCACTGCTGAAACATAAATGTTGCCACCATGGCCTCCATCTCCTCCATCGGGGGGACCGACAGCTATTCCTGTGTCACGAAAAAACGAAACCGCACCATAACCTCCAGAGCCTGACCGGAGCTTCACCACCTTAAGATCAGTAAACGGTTGAACATGATCGGCTTTTGGACGACTTTTTGCGGGAAGTCGCGAGAATGGTGAGGATGCTATAAAATAATCTGAAGCGGGAATGGACATCGTATAGAATGATGTGCCATGAGGCTTCGTTCGATCGGCCCGCTTTACTATTTTGGCAGACTTATGTTTCGATATATTGATCTCCATCAGCTCAGGATTTTCGTCTGATTCTAGGGAGGAAACTCTTTTGATCTCGTATGTAGACTCAGGAAGCTGGCTAAAAATAGACTCTGGGGTTCGTGTCCTCTCAAGAGTACGTAGCCAGTTAGTATTTTCTTCAAGAGTGGGTGCATTGTCTGGTACTTGACGATTTAGTTTACGAGAGTTCGTAAAATGTCGGACACATCTCAAAAGCATTAAAGGATGATTAGATGCCTCTATTTGTTAAAAAATATTTTTTACACTGCCTATTTTTTCAAGTACTCTTCGTAGCCGATTGTCTCTAACCTTTCTGCCTTTTTGAGAACCTCATTTTCCATGTTGTTCATGTAATCTGCCATCTTCGTGAGGTATTTGGAGTCAATGGCTCCAAGAATACGGATCGCAAGCAATGCGGCATTGGTGGAGTTGTTGATAGCCACTGTAGCCACGGGAATTCCTCGAGGCATTTGCACGATCGAATGAAGAGAGTCAACACCGTCCAACGTCGATCCTTTGACAGGAACGCCAATCACTGGAAGGGGAGTCATTGCAGCAACCATACCAGGAAGATGAGCTGCTCCTCCTGCACCTGCAATTATGCATTTAATTCCACGAGTTGGAGCTTCGGTCGCATATGCAGCCATTCTTTGTGGAGTTCTGTGCGCTGACACAATTGTGACCTCGAAGGGAATACCAAACAATTTCAAAATATTGCAACCAGCAGACATGACAGGAAGATCGGAGTCGGATCCCATGATCACACCAACGAGAGGGTTAGTCGAGGTTCCCGAGATTTCACCACTCTCATCGCTCTGCTCCTCAAAACCACCTCTTCCCTCAATATACCTCAGTCGACGCTCGCAGTCACTCATAGACTGCGACACAATGTTGATATGACCCAATTTGCGAGCAGGCCTAGAAGACTTGCCATATAGATAGACGGAGGCGTGAGGGGTCTCGAGAGCTCGTTTGCACATCTCCATCTCACGGTTAGGAACCTCGTCACCAAGAACATTCAGCATAATCGCGTTTGTGGAAGGTGTGGATAAGCAAGTGAAATTCTTAGGCATTGGCAGACCTGTGATGGCACGAACGTGTGCCTCAAACTGGCTAGTCACGCAAGCATCTATTGTGTAATGACCAGAGTTGTGTGGTCTTGGAGCCACTTCGTTGACCAAGAGAACATTATTTGGAAGAAGGAACATCTCGACACCAAAAATTCCCGCACCAGGAAAGCTAGTCACAGTTTTCTCGGCTAGTAAACGAGCATGATGCTGTGTAGTATCGTTGACACGAGCAGGGACATACACTGTATGACAGATATTATTCTCGTGTATTGTCTCGACGGTCGGATATGAGAAAACCTGGCCATCTAAAGAACGCACTACCATGACAGCAAGTTCCTTCGTAAAAGGAGCCCATTTCTCTGCGTACAATGGCCGGTCCTTGAGAACTTCCAACGCCTCCGCAAACATATCCTTGTTCTTCACCACAAAGTTTCCTCTACCATCGTAAGCCATGGTTCTGGATTTGAGCATGAAGGGAAATCCGTATTTGAGAGAAACATCCTCAAGACCTTTAATAGAGCTTTCAACATGAACGGATTCAGCGACAGGCACCTTATTTTCTATCAGATGTTTCTTTTGCAAGTACTTATCTTTTATCAAGGAAATGGTCTCTGGTAGGGGATACACTTTGACACCCGTTTCTTGTTGAACTTTGAGTAAAGCATCAACATCAACATGCTCAATCTCAACGGTGAGTACATCGCATTTTCCTGCAAGTTCTCGAATTGCAGCCTCGTCATTGAAAGAACCGTCTACGTGATCACCCACCGAGTTGATCTGTTTCGCCGGAGAGTCTGAACCTTTTTCCAAAATCACAGTCTTAATATTCAATCGACTTGCAGCTTCGACGATCATCCGTCCCAGCTGCCCACCACCCAGAATTCCAACAACTTGCGCATCCATACTAAGAAATTATAAGAAATTAATTAATTTGACTTGTCAAGATTATACATAAATTATGTAAGTAACTCTTATCATCTTATTGTCTTCATCTCACCGTTCTCGAAATAAAATTTGTAGTTTGTTAGCAGCTCGCTGCAAATCTCTTTCGCGCCATCAAAAGGAGTGAGGTTGGGTGCCATCAGTACACTCAGAGCGCCAATGCTCATTTTGTTGAGTTCCTTTTGCTTGAGCACCTCCTGGAAGTATTTGAAAAGGACATATAGCACGTCAAAGTTCAGCTGCGGAAGTTTAAGAAGGGTCTCCTTTATTTTTGGAACACTAGAAGCGTAATCGGCAGAGAGTGTCAAAGTCATAAGTTCGCGAGCTTCATCTTCGGGAATTACCGTCACCTTTAAGGTACGCAAGTACCGCTTAAACAAAGTTGCAATGGAATGCACATCAGGGGGCGACGGTAAGGAGCTAAGGTCGCAATCATTATTCTCATTAAACATCTCTTGGATTTTGTTGACTTCTGCCATCATACCGTTGAGGCGGAAAATTCCTTCGCTATAGACCGCGTTCTTTTCTTCTAAGTAAGAGACGGCTCTGTAAACAACGGAAGGAACAGGACGTCCGTAGATTTTAAAGTTGGGCGCCTTATCAAACGATTCCTGCAGTGTGGATCCAAAGTATTTGGGAGCAGAGTCCCATTTTTGAAAGCTTTTCTCAGATGGTGGCAGGGATGGTGTTGGTGTAGACCCCATGGAGACCATTGTCCCGGAATATGGCATAGCTTTGAACTCTAAAACATCCGATGAAGTAGATACAGACGGCGCAGTCATAGGAGAGTCCCGGGAACGCTTTATGTTGAACCACTTATTTTCTGGCACGGCTGGTGATACCGGAGGACCCTCGAATATAGTGGGAGTCGTGATTATGGAGGCTGGGTACTCATTCGTGCTTGCGTTAGACGGAGATGATGCAACTGAAATCTGATCAGTATCCACGGTTTGGTATTCAGCAAACAATTTGACCCACTCGTCTGCATCAAGAACAGACTCGCAGTAAAGCTGCAGAGATTTTCCTGTCCTCAGAGAGCGTCGTTTTTTTCGTGATATCGTCAGAATCTGATGATCGCGCGACACCATAACATCACTCACGGCAACTATCTCAAAAGTTTTGGAGCCATACTCAGCAATCGTCAACTGTTGTTCAATGGTATCGAAGCTCAAAGTAGTAAGACGGAATACGCGTTTGAGATTTTTGGTTCCAACTGAGAGCATTACACCCTCGCGCTTCGACATGTTGTGGGCTTCATCTGGCGTGAAAAAGTCTCTAAAAATTCTCCAAACATCTGATCCCCGCTGCGTGCGCATGACACGACTCAACTCGGAAATATACATTCGAATGATAGATTTCTGAGTATCCCAAACAAGCGGATCAATTTTGAGGAAAGCGGACTTGTCAGGAAGAGTGGGCAAGCGAAAAAGACCACGACGTCGTAGTTCATGATCCAGGGCAATGAAACTCGAATACTTTTGCCTCACTAGATACAATGGCACAAGTTGTCCGGACCGTTCATTCGAATTTACCATGAACGAGAGGCAAAAGTCATTCATTTTTTCAAAAATTGCAACAGGGTCAATACAGGACATGACTGTAATAACAGTTGAGTCGAATGAAGACGAAATGTAATCAAATTGGGAGGCATCAGAATCTTGGTGCTGGTGAAGCACAGCCGGCTGTACTGCTTTTTTCGGTGACGGAGTATTAAGCACTGACGGGGTGTTTAAAAGAGAACGTCTTTCTGGAGAGTAGTTAAGCGACCTTAGTGGGGACACTGTCAATAATGACGATAAGTCTTTTAAAGGAGACATATCTCTCATCGGAGAGAATTGATTTTTCAAAGGTGAGAGGACAGGTTCTACCGTACACTCCTTCTCCAAGTTAGCAGACTCCAGCCCAATCTCTCCTTCCTCACGTTTCGGAGTTCCCAAGACTTCGTAGGCAGGTCTTTTCATAGAGCTGTTACTACTAACGCTTTTACCGAAGTACAGCTCATCATCTCCAATTTGATTTTCTTTCAAAGGTGAACTAGAAGCAGGTCGCACCTTTTTTGGAGAGCCTCTGCGTGGTGAAGAGCCAAGGGTCATACTTGAAGTCAGCCTATCAGCAGGATAGCCGGATTCCTGCTTAGCAGGAGATCCCTGAAGAACGGCTCTTCGTTCGCTGCGTTCTGGCACATCCAAAGAAACCTCTGTCACCTTACTGGTTGCCTTCTCTAAGCTTTCCTGTTGCTTCACGGGAGAGTCCCATGGGTTTATACTGACATCAGGCTCTGGTTTTTCCAATTCAGCTAATTTGGTTTTTTGACTCTGGACTATTCTTCGTAGTTCTTCGACTTCCTGTGTGAGTTGCATGTTTTCGGTTTCTAGTTCCTCAATACGCTTCTTGCCTTCAAAAACTTCTAGTTGTAAAGTGCGAACATTATCATGAACATCTATAGAGGCCAAGCTTTCCTGACTTGCAAGTCGGGTTCCCCCGGATGCAATCTGCTCTAAGGAGTCCATAACAAACGATAGAGCATTCGAGCTCATGGGACTGGCAAATTCGCCTGTCATGTAGAGTTTTGGAATTATTTAGCGATACAACTTTGTGAGCGGATGCTCTTCGTAGTTAAGCCCGCCTATTTCGAATTTAATACAATTGAGTGGTAATACTGCGCAATAAAAAATTCAACTTACGCGTCGCGCGTCGATAGTCGCGTCAACACTACTACTGATTCATACCTAGTCCTCGCTCCGTTTAATAAAGTCGGGAAGCGCATTTGCCCTATCGTTACTCTCAAGCGACACATATTCCTCCCAAAGTTTCACCAACTGTTTTTTCTCGTTGTTTTCCACCTCTAGACGTCTCTTGAAAGTTTCGAGTTCGTTCTTGAGCTGTTCATTTTCCTTGTTGAGTTTTTTGAACTTGTTGAGCCACTTCATCTCGTATCCCTTCTTGAGTATGGCAACCTTTTGCTCATGTTTAGCCGAGTACTGCAAATAGAGATCTTGGGCCAGTTTTTCGAGCTGTTGCTCCAAGTTTTTGTCATGATCTTGAATTTTGGTGTTTGCCTCTTCCAATTGGCTCTCTAAGGTTGACACACGCTGTCTTAAGTTTGACACCTCGGTTTTTGCTTCCACTAATTTAGCATTTTTGCCCTCCAAATTTATGAGAAGCTCATTAATGCGAGCATCAGTGCTGGATTGCAAAGACGCAATTTCTTGTCGGGTCTTTTCAAGAAGCTCTTGAGCATTCTCCTCAGTTGAACTTGTAATCAATCTGCTCAGCTCGTCCTTTTCACTCTTGAGTTTCTTGAGTTCGTCACGACGATGGTCCATAACCTCCTTTAAGCTTGTGTTTTCGTCCACTAGAGTGTTTTCTCGTTCCTTCAAAGCGGCTAATTCATTGCGAACGTGACCAAGTTCGTTTTCTAGAGCAATCATTTTATCGACCCCTGACTTCAACTCATCTTGGTAGACTGCGAGTTTCTCTTTGGCTTGATTCAGATCCAGCTCTAAACTCTCAATACGTAGAGATTGTTCATTCAAAGTATCCGTAAGGCCAGCAATTTCTTTCTTTTTCTCTTCAAGTTCCCTCACGAGTTCATCATTCTTCTCGGTAAGACCGTCACTATGTTTGATGTGGTCTCTAAGTTGTTGATTCAGTGAGTCTCTATCTTTCTCTAGTTCCTCAAGTTCGTTTATCTTGAGCTCAAGCAGTGAAGCGGTTTCTATCTTCTCGTTGGCAATGGAAACTTTTTCCTCCTTCAATGCATTAATCTGCTTTTCTAAAGTTTTAGCCCTATCGCCTTCGCTGGCTAATCTAGACTCCATCTTTTTGGCTGTCGAAATCAGCTGGCCGTACACCGTTTTATAGCGGTCAAGTCTTGACTCCTGAGCCTTTATCTTCGACTCATACATTGACATTCTCGTTTGATGGCTTTTGATAGCACCTCTGCAAGCTTCCAGTTCGGAAGCAATTGCCACCTTTTCCTGTACTATTTGAGACTTTTCATTCAGCTCCTTTTCAAGGCTATTATTGGCAGACAGTAAAGCAGACTCAGCTAAGGCAAGTTTCTCACGCTCCTGGTTCATTTTGTGATTCAAGGAGTTCACCACTTCTTGTAAAGCACCTTTGACCTCATCAAGCTGGGTCTGTGTAAATATAAGCGGTTCTTCTGGCTCCTCGTGATCCATCAGAACAGCGTCTTCAATATCCTCATCATGATCAATCATTGCATCAAAAACATCTAAGGCCGAAATCTGTTGAGACAGTTTGACGGGAGACATTTTTTCATCGCATTCACTTTCCGACTCTGAGCCTTGTTCATTGGGCTCAAGGGATGAATTTGCAGCAATTGTTGAAATGTCATTGATGTTTGAGCCTTTATTCTTGAGACCATTAATGACCTCAGTTTCACCGTCAATCTTTTCCTCGAGCAACTGACCATGACTGACATTTGCGAGTGGACTGTTCAAGGGATCTAGCACAGGATTTTCAATCCCAGTATTTTCAAGATCGATTTCGGAGTCATTCATGAGTCTGCTGTGATGCTCTCTCAACGGTGTGACGCGTTTCTTTGAAGCCGAACGAAGGGGTGTTTGAAACGATTCATCCGCTAAATGGGTCTTTTTAAAAACAGTATTGTTGACCGGACTCTCATTCTGACGTTTGTTACCCATCCGGTTTTGGTGGGCACGCACGGGAGACGATTGGAATTCGGCACCATCCGACTCCACCACCTCCAAAATTTCAATCTTTTCGAGATCGGCTCCTTCATCGTTCTCTTTCTCAACCGTACTGAGTACTTTCGTTAAGTCGTGTTTCTCTAACACGATGGGGTCCAGCTTGGAGTTTTTTATTTCTTTGATACACGTCAAAGGCACCCTTCCAGGGGAGGCTGCTAAAGATTGCGATTTCTTGGGAGAAAGCGACCGGCGCCGCATGGTTGGATTTCTTGTCTCATGCTTGTATGTAAGACCATGTTCGATGCGCTTCAATGCCGGCGTGGCTGCGGAAGAGGCGTTCTGGGTCATAAGGATAATAAACAAAAAAACGCGTTCCCCGATTTTTTGAGGCAAATTATTTTTGGACAGTTACCCGGGCTGATCGTTGATTGTGAAGATTTATTGCCTAATAGAATATTATTGTACGCCACCATGTCCAACCAAGAATGTGTAAGTATTTTGATATCACTTTGCTAACTTTAGTCTGAGTTGTATGAGCGCATTATTGACGATGTAATTACTGAGTCCCGACAGGATTTCGAGGATGGAGGAATTGACGAGCAAACATTGATGGACCTCAAGCGTATATGGAGAGAAAATCTATCTAGAACCGGAGTGGCAGTGTTTAGCTGGGACCTGCGGAACCAAACTTATGATGATGATAATATACTGGGTCTCGGACAAGAAAATGACCATATGAATTCTCAAACATATCAAGAGCAATTTAATCCATCTAATTCCGATCACAATCCAAACCTTCATATACAAGGACTACATCTTCCGCAGTCAGACCTTGCCCTCCCCACATCATCGATCAAACAGGAGGATGATATAGGGATCAATATAGCGCTTCCAGGAGGTGGAAGACTTGGGCAGTCTGATGGGGCCATAAGTTTCACCTTAGAAGGAAAAACGGCACAAAGTCTCAAAAACAAATTAGTTCCCGCACAGGTAGACGGATCTGGGGATTTGGGTGATGATGACGATGCTCTGGGTCTCGGTCTCGGTGTAGACTCTGATGAAATTAACTCTGATCTCGATGACCCTGATGATGACGAGGCTAATTCGGACGATGACAATGAAGATCAAGAGTATAATATAATGCTTTGTCTTTATGACCGTGTGCAACGTGTCAAGAACAAGTGGAAGTGCAATCTTAAGGACGGTGTAGCCAATATTGAAGGAAGAGATTACGCATTTCAAAAGGCTACTGGAGACAGTGAATGGTAGGATGTTGTGCTGTATATTACGATAGAAATTAGCGGAATCGATTAAAATTATTTAAAATTTATTCAATTATGCTCACTCGGAGTTTCCGTCCACTAAGTATATGTCGGCCAGTTAGAACCCTAGCTACCACATCCAAGTCAGACTCCCTACATTCCGTGAAAGCTAAAGACTCTTCTCCCTCCAATGAGCAAAGTCATGAGCTTTCAGACGAAGAATTAGAGGCTATAAATAAGATTAGCTCTTCGCTATATAACCCTAGCGATCCATTCTTGGAACCCTCGAAAGCAGATTTGATTCAGAAAAAGATAGATTCCATTAACAAGAAGCTTGAGCGCCAACAGCAAATAGAAGAAGCCAAATATCAAGAGCTACTGAAACAGCAACAAGAGGCTCTCAAACCTCGTCTTGGTGACTTCAAAAGACCTATGGCTTCATTTCTTCTTCTGGGTTCTGGAGTATACCTTCTGCTTCAGTATCTATGGCATCATCTTGAGGGAGAGGAACACATTTTAACCATGGAGAGCCAAACAAGACAATACGAAGCTGAAATTCAAAAGTTGCTGGATCAACAGACTCCAAAGAAAAAAAAATGGTTATGGGGATAGTACGATTAATGATATAGGTGGTCAATTAATTACATAAAGAACTTGTAGCTTTTGCCAGTAGCCTTTGCAGCATCTTCGATAACAGACTTGGCCACTGAGGCATCGGCACCATTCAATTTAGCAGCAACATCAGCCAGAGTGGTGTCATCCATAGCTTCCAATAGAGTTTCGATATCAGCATCAATAATGGTAGCCTTGTCCTCGGCACCAAAGTAGCCAGAATCCTTAGCAGCAGATCTAACAGCACGCTTATTCTTCTTCTTTGCATTTTTTGCTGCCTCTTTGGCTTTCTTGGAGTTCTCCTTTTCAGCCTTAGCCTTGGCTTCGGCCTCGGCAGCTGCCTTGGCCTCAGCCTCAGCTTTCAAACGAGCCTCTTCTGCTGCCTGTCTAGCTCCAGCTTCTCTCTCCCACTTCTTTCTGGCCTTCTCAGCTTTTTCCTCTTCCTTGAACTTCTTAATTCTAGGATCTTCGTTGTTGGCTCTCTTGACTAAGTCAGCCAATCTCTTGTTGTCCTCGGTCTTTCTCTTCTTTCTGGCATTGTTGTTCTTCTTTTCAATGTAACGTTTATGGTCTCTATTGGCTGTATCATCCGGAACATCCTCATCCAAAAATTCAAAAGTTCTCCAGGAGTCAAAGTTGAGCCAGAACTTGTAAAAGTTTTCAACTTCCTCTTTGGACGTGTTCATGTCACCAAGTTGGGGAACAGGTTGTCTAACCGAAAATCTAGCCTCTGACTCAAACACAGGACCCCAAGCCTCAAAGAAGTCATAGGAATCTTTGGGGTTTGGAGGCTCCACATCGGCGTTAAAGTCGACGGAGTCGTACTGCTTCTTCTTGACTGGATCCATCAAAGTTTCGTACGCTTTTTGAATGATTTTAAAGAATCCATCCTGATCCAGTCCACCTGAAGCACCTTTCTTATCTGGATGATGCTTGAGAACTTGCTTACGGTGAGCTCTTCTTATATGATCTTCGGTAGCTTTGTATCTTAGCTTGGTGAGTCCCATAACAGCATAAAGGTCGGCACTCTTCCAATCTCTTGGGTCGTGCTCCAAGAGTTCAGGATCTTGTTCATCATCAAACTCGTCATCTTCGAGGGATTCGTCAACCTTTGTAACATTTTTGGAGGCCTCGAGTTTCTCGTACTCCGACCAGGTGTGACCTCTGAGAGTTCTAGTGGCATGGGCTAAATAATATTTTCCAACAGGCTCAATAGGACGTTTGATGGCTGTACTATAGTTGGAGATAGCGTTGAATTCACCCGAAAAGTCGGCTGGAACGGTAGAAAGGGACATGTTGGGTAGTAAAAATATTTTTTCACGTAAGAAAAAATTATCTCGAATATTATTCCGTGCTTCAAACCATGTCTTCTTCCTCAGACCTCCAACAGCAGGACTTGGTGATCTTTGAAAACCGCTCTCTAGTGCCTAGAGATATCCAAAATTACAACTTCTGTACGGTGATTTTGAGTAAAAGTGCCACGGGATCAGCTTGGCTCAGCATCGCTCTCATCGAAAATTCACTTGTTGGTTCTTCGTACACTAATAAGACACCAGCTTCCAACCAAACTCCAATTCCTGTGATTTATTCTAGTTTCCGTACGGATGCGTATACACTCAAAAAACAAGTACTTCGGTTGAAGGGCGATCTGGCCGAATTTCGATACATTGACCTTTTTAATTGTTACAACAATTGGTTCGAGCTTCTTTGCAAAGAGATAGAAGAACTCTCTAACATAGCAAGACCCAACGTATTTTTGGAAAGCCCGGAGTTCTTATTTTTCCTGATGGAAGTCGATCCAAACACTGTATTGGCAAAATTGTCAGAGCTCAATTCAAAGTGCAATCTGTTTTTGATATGTTCAAATGATGATGCTCTCATGGACTATTCAGAAGCTCCAGATGACCTGTCTAGCATTCATGCCACATTTTTGACTAAACTTGTGCATCGAGCAAATCTGCTTCTCAGTCTCAGGCCCTTAAAGACAGGTAGAGCCATTGACGTTACGGGAGAACTCAGCGTTAGTCGAGGCCCAATTGAGTCACCAACCAAGATCGTAGAAAAAGAATATCTTTATCTAGTCAGCAAAGATGGCTCAGTGAAGTTGTTCTACAGGTAGCAAAGCGCGGCTACCTGTTTCTATAAATATTATAATAGTCATCTAAAGCAAATTCGATCGCACATCTTGTCTCCAACAGAGGATAAAGTGGCCATACAGAGCGTTCTCCCACAAGCACCCAATATGGGATATTCTCTGCCGATTTATTGACTTCAAAAACTCTACTGAAGTCCCTAGCTAATGTTCGCAACTCGGAGACTATTGTAATCTCGCTGTTCTCAAACCGAGGAGTTTTCTCGTCAACGGCTAACCAACGAATAGAGCCCATGAGGAGACCAAATTTCTCCAAAGCCTCAAGCCGATGGCGAAGCTCTAGGCTTATCAGATTTTTTATGTGATTGGTGACCTGCCATGAAGTAGGAGAGTGTTTTAGATCGTTACCTATCAACGGCGCAAGATAAGGTCTAGCCAGCGATACCACGAAATGATTGACGTTAAACAACTCGGTAAGTCTTGTATAAGGAGAAATTGGTGTGAAGTTTCTGTTTGCAGCAGTCCCGGCATAATGGGGAGGCAAATACTCACAATGGCGGTTGAGAACTTGTAGAACATTGATCATGTTGTCAGCAGTTTTGATTTGTAGTTGAACATCATCTTTTAGAACGCCATTTCCGATTGAGCAATTAATTGCACTTATAATTGTCACATTTGGTGCGGTAATGTAGTTCAGCAGTGACGGTACGCAGCTTTCAGTAGGATGAATCAAAATGTTCAATATTCTATTAGTTTTCAAATAAGCCTCTTCAAATGTAAGATCGCCAACTTTAGACTCAACGTATCTGATGAATAGAATCATGTCCTGGCTGTAACCTTTTGTCAAAATTGAGTTAAAAACTTCGTAAGAGCCTTCTGCTGTCTCACTCGGCAAGAGATCCACAAGATTATTGAGATTGTTTTCAATCTCTGAGTCATCTAAGCAGCATATCAAGGATCCAACAAGAGCACCAATAGCTGATCCTGCAATTATTCGAGGTAGAAGAGTCTTAGTATATAGAGCTTTAATAACCCCTAGGTGACATAAACCGAATAACGATCCCCCTTGAAGAATGAGCGCCGTCACTCCCAGCGTTTGACGAGAGTCATGGAAGAAATCAAGCTTCATCTGATTGAAGTAATTGAGGTTTACAGTGTTGTCTTCAAGCTGCCAATCATCAATAAATTGGAAACTTGCTAAAACTTCCTCTATGTAGTCTTCTATCAGTATTTTGGTGCCAATGTAAGATTTGTTGTAAAGTTGTTTGTTTGATATTCCTCCAAAATTGCGCAACACTCCTGACCGTAAAATGGTCATTACTTTGACCCGATCCTTGTTATTCCTTGCAAGTCGAAGGTCATGCAGGCGTTCATTGATTAATCGATAGTCATATTTCTTCGAGATGAAGTTTTGTCTCCAAACATCATAACCGTTCAAGCGGTCAATTTCTGACGTTATCATCTCCCATTCAGAATAACTAGTGCAAGTTTCGAGAGAGCGTTTGAGCGTTCTGATCGGTGAGTTTCTCGCAAACCAAATTATTCGTTTCAACCAGAAAAAGCTTATATCCCAGACAAAGTAAACGATTTTCCACATAATAGGGGGAGTGGAGTTAATCAAAATGGACAGGATGTATAACAAAGCCATAGAGAAAGTCTTACCATAGCTCCTCATAAAGAATTTATTGGGAAATTATTTTATGGTCAGTATATCTTAAATACAGAAGCCGTTCAGCCATGCGATAGATAAGATCAGCCAAGCAATTGATTCACTTCATCCAAGTTATCATAGATAAACATTTCGTAAGATTTACCTATCTAGCCTACAGAACTTACAGGAATCAGATTCAGTTCAACCTATCGATGCTTTATTCAATCATCGGTTCAATTCAAAGTTCCTCGAAATTACCCAGACTACCGTCAATCCCGACCTAGGAAATCCAGTCTTTCCATATAGAACATGTCCTCAAACTTACAAATTTCCGGACGTCCCAATTGCACGACAGGAGAGTCTTGATGAAACTTGTCATTGATCCTCTTCAGTTGAAGGGATTCTTCAGCAGTTAATTCCTCATTTATGTACGCAATGGTCACGTGGAATTTGTAGCCTTGAAGAGTTGACAAATCGATATCTAAAGCAGATGCTATTTGAGTCCGAATATTCTGTACCTTTTCTGCTTCAGTCTGATTAATGGGTGTCAAGACTATTTTCCACGTATCCATACCTCCGTGGCTAGTCTTTTCGATGTAGCTACTGTCTGCACGTAGCACTATAGGTAGCTCAATATCGAAAGGAATGCTCTTTAGATGTTGTAGAACCCATGTATCGCATTCATCCATGGATTTATCTGTTGGCAATGACCTTGGCCAGCCTTTGGATTCTCGCTTAAATTCGTGTATCACATCAAACAATGTCATGTGCAAGCTAGAGGAAGGGAGCATACTAATCTTGTTCTTAAATTTGAGCTTTGGAAAAGCTCTGTAGAAATCTAGTAGTCTCTTGAACGCTTCGTGGCCAGCCCCTTGTTGAGGTAAGTGGCAAATCACTGTATTACCTCTAAATGGATTTACAGTCCCGTCTGAGTTGAATTTACGACCCATACCAATTCGATTATCGCTATCTGTCTACCTGTTATTTATTTTTTCGGAAAAGTCTGGAGAGATCTGGATGGAGCGAGGGTGACCAGGTTAAATTGATCTTCGGCAAAGAAGTACTCAAGGAAGTCATACCAACCTTTATCGTCTAATAAGTCTGTTGCAAACAAATTATCAGAATGTTTGTCTGCTGTCTGCGGGTTGTCAAATCTCAGATATTGCGATTTTTCCAGAGCAGGGATGCTCGTTGGTCGCGATGATCGCGAAAGGTGGGGATTTATGATCTCCATCTCATGTAAAAACTTCCTGAGAGACACTGATTCACTTTCTTCGCGTGCCAAACGGACACGTGCTACCAAGGAACTCAGCTTTTCAATGATTGCGTACCCCACCTCGGCTGTAAAACTTGATTTGACCTTGCTAATAGTAGGAAGTGCTTTTCTGACCCATTCGAGTTTTTGCTCGTCATCTGCGCTTTCAAACATCATCATGTCGAGTAGTACAAACAAGCATGCATAGATCAGGTGTTGTGTGACAATCCAGTATTGATTATAATGTGGTGGTAGATTAGCTGCAGTGCTGTGGAAAAGCAGCCGCATTGAGTAATGCAGGCATTGGGCTCGGTATTGCCTTTTCCAGTCTTCGGTACCAATCAGCATCTGTAGACGAATCGCCAACTCAAGACTTTCCCTAGTGATCGATGACACAAACAGATAACGGGCGTACTGGGCGACAGATTCGTTGGAAGGGTCTACTTCCGCTTTCGGGTAGTACGAAGAGATTTTATCTTCAAGCTTGCGCATTTTCTCTAGACATGAAACTAATCCCACTGCAGTGGGGGTGCAGTAGCTCTCATGTTTGATGTTGGCCAACTCAACCATCAAGCGTTCATACACTATACCTGCAACATCATCATCCATCATGCAAGCATCAGGAAAATGTAGCTCTCGAGGAAGCTCCTTTCCAAATAGAATTGGTGTTGGTATTATGGTCGGAAGCGGTGAGCTATAATCATCAATGTATCTTTTGGGATAGTTACTAAGTGAGTCAATAATCATGAGACTGTAAAACAAGCGTTTCTCTAGCTCTTCTTGAAAGTTCGGGGTGTTCCTGTTCTCCAACTTATCTAGTCCGAGAGATCTGGCAGCATCAAGGGAAACGTGGAGCAACAAGCGATGAAGGTATGTACTCCCAAATGAGTGCATGCACATTGAAAGTACACAGTACACTTGTATGCACCTAATATCTGCTTGATCCATTGCCCCAGCTCGGAACAAACAATCAATGGAAGCTCGAAATAAGATGCGCGGATAATCTGTCAGCTGGGAGTCTGTGAAAGCGTACAATTCCTTAAGTTTAGAAGCCCCAAAATGTATTCCGGTAGATAGCACAGCATAGTATAGGGATATCCAGTAGTAATAGTCCCTATAAGATTGTGTGCTCATAGAGTTTTCGGTTGTATACAACAAACATTGAGGTTCTTTGGTGGCATAGAAAGTCCAGAAGTCGTCATGGTCCTTTAAAAACAACTCTTTCACAATTCCTTGATGAATGAAGGTAGTATAAAGGCAAGAAAACGTGCAGATAGCTTTCGACAAATCGGGTGATAGATCGTTCACCAAAACCTCCAATTCTTTCAAGTACTGATACCCATTCTTGTATTTCGTATGATCCTCCTTTGGCAATAGTCCCGCTATCTGAGTTGTACCGTGGGTCAGCAGTCTCAAAGAGTATAGATAGTGAACGATTTGGGGATCATTCAAAAGTTTGTTGTCATTGACTTCGCTTTTTTTCTCGATAAACTCATTCCCTTGCGTTTTGCGACGACACTCATGGGCCACCTTGCGTTTCACGCAATTTCCACAAGGCATATTCTTGTCACATTTGACTTTACGAATCGTACATGACACACAGGCACGCGATATTCGTGTTACTAATCTCGTACGTTTCGATTCATACATTAAAAATTATTGCATTTACAATATAGAGACAAAATATTTATCGCAGTCTGATCTCCATTTTTGTTTGAGTTCCTCATCCACCCAAGCACTGTGGATTGCGTTGTACGAAAACCTCTTGAGGTCTTCAACTGTAGCACCAAAGTTCTCCACCATCATCATCCAAGCTTTTGTCGGATCAACACAATGAAATGTGGGGTCGTCTGTATTTGGATAAATCATCAACCCGAGCTGAATCATTTTTCGGATCGGATGCTTTTCTGACCATTCATGTGGCTCGAAAAGTCTCAAATAGTAAGAGTTAGTTGGCACGACACTAATGGGTATCTTATCTTGTAAAAATTGATTCACAAGGTCCATGTTGTCAATAATGGTATATCCGTGGTCAACTCTATCCGCTTTGATAGTGTTTGCCACGAAGTCTATATTGGTCCAAGGCGTTCCATACTCTCCTGCATGAGCTGTAATTTTGTAGCCATTCTGTTTTGCTCTCAAGAAAGTCTCTTTGAAAAGATGAGGTGGACGGTCTGTTTCTCTGTAATCAATACCGATACCAATAGTCATGGGGGAAGGGTGCTGTATCATCCAATCCAACATCAAATTAGCCTTTTCAACTTCAGATTGACGATCAATAGCACAAATTAGACGACTCTTAATTCCCAGCGTTTTCTCACTGTCGAGCATTGCATCATGAATAGCTTTTTGAGCAACGTCGAACGGAATTTTGGATTCCAATACCGCTCCTGTAGGATTCCAGGAAATCTCAATGTAACGGACATTGTGGGAGGCTGCTACACTGAGGTGTTCGCTTGTAATCCTATATAAGTCCTCTGAAAACTTAATCAAATCGGAATCGAGTCCTCTGAAAATCGCAAGCACGCCAACCGGTTTGTCACCTCTGATATAAAATCCATCAACTTGCTCATCGGTGAAAGGCTTTCCAGCTCGCTCATTGAAATATGTTAAAGTTTCTTTGCAGATAGTTCCATAAAGATGACAGTGAGTCTCAATTTTGGGTAGTTTGTGGCATATTTCGTATAAAGAGCTCTCTTTCATCTTGTTGAAAGTAATTTATTTGACTCTGACTTTATAGATATGCAGAAGTCCAAAATAAATTATAGATCATTGCACAGCCGTAATAGATACCGCTCTCGGCCGAGATGTAATGCCCTGATAAACAGAAGACCAAGAATGGAAACTGAACTCATTATTATAATCAAATTTGGAGTAGAGGTAATAGATTAGAGTCAAAAGATAGGGAATTCCAATAAATTAGCAGACTTGAGTCCTTTAATCCAAGTGTATAAATAATTTCGATCAACTAACTCATTTCTGAAAAAATGGAAAAATCAGATCAAATGAGTAAAAACGAAGATCTGGAGCTTTCAGAAGCTCAGTCATATATTGACCAAGCAGCTTTGTTCCGTAAGGTTGATCTGCGTCTTCTGCCATTGATGGCCATCACATACGGCTTACAGTTCATGGACAAGCTCGCTTTATCTTCCTCTGCTGTGTTTGGTCTGAAAACAGATTTGGGTCTAGTGGGACAAGACTATTCCTGGACTTCATCTGTCTTCTACTTTGGCTATATGGCTGGAAACTTTTTGTGGATGAAGACTCTTCAACACGTACCACTCGGGAAGTTCATCTCTGGTGCTCTTTTCTTTTGGGCTATCACTCTGGCCTGTTCTGCTGCATGCCAGAATTACGGTGGATTAATCGCGGCTCGGTTTTTCCTTGGGTTGTTTGAAAGTGCTGTCAGTCCCTCTTTTGTGATGCTCACCGGCATGTGGTGGAGACCAGATCAAGCAGCCGCAAGATCTGGATTTTGGTTCGCTGGTAACGATATTGGAGCTATCGTGAGCTCCTTCTTGGCATTTGGTCTGGGTCATATTAAGGGCAGCTTGAACCCTTGGAGATACATCTTTATTGTCTACGGGTGTATCACATTTCTGTGGAGTTTTGTCGTGTTTTTCTTTTTACCTGATTCCCCGGAAAAAGCTAAATTTTTGACCGAAGAAGAGAAACAATTCTACCGCACATACATTGACAAGCCATCAACTGTTTGGGAGTGGAGTGAGTTTTGGGATGTCGTGAAAGATCCTGCATCTTGGCTACTACTAGGTTTAGTTGTTCTCGCAATTTTGCCGAACTCGGGTGTCCAAAGTTATGGATTTATCATTTTGGCCGATTTTGGTTTCAGTTCTATCAACACAACTTTGCTGAACCTGCCTGGTTCCGTTATTGCCTGGTTTTCGATTTTCATCAGTGGTTTTATTGGATCTAAAAGACAAGGGTTCAGATCATTGATGGTTTTCGTTTCTATCATCTTTGCTATCGTTGGAGGTTCACTCATTTACAAAGGACCTAATTTAGGAGCAAGATTAACGGGATTTTATTTTGTTCTTGTCCAGACTGCCGTTTTCCCCCTCATCTTATCAATGGCTGCATCAAACTTCAAAGGTACCACAAGAAGATCTGTCATCAGTAATGCGATATTTATTGTTTACTGTGCTTGTGGAATTGCAGGACCGCAGTTATTCAGATCGCAGGACGCTCCAGAATATACCTATGCATTTAGATCATGGGTCATATGTTTCTGTCTAAATGCTCTAGTTATTGGTGTCATGGCTGTCTACTTGCACTACAGAAATAAGCAACTCAAGAAGGAGTATGAGGGTACCGATGTTGCTTTCAAGATCTACTACTATTAATCAATGCCTATATTAATTGCGATTTAATAATATAAACATTATACTTTCCGAAAAAGCAGGGCCTTGTATAGTAACCTAACTGCAATGGGTTGATTGGTTTATGCAATAGTCCCTAAAGTCCGAATCTCGTGTTCTTCAACTCTCTGATACGCAAAATTCGCAGAGATAAAAGCGCAGGTTCAACCGAAAACGTAAAAATCGTTCTTATCGATTTTTTGGTATTCCCAAAAAGGAAATACGTAAGGAGATTCCGCCACTCGTCCCTGATATCGTAATGGACCCTGTTCTAATTATCATCGTAAATTTAACTACAGGGTCTTTTATGCGGCTTATCTATTGCAGCTGATACTCGAAACGTATAAAGTCAGAGCTATTATTCCCATGAAGTCAATGGCAGATAAAAATCTTGAAAACGTCATTATCCAAAAAGTTTCTAGTGATGCTTTTGAAGCAGGTCCAGCCGATTTGGATGATATTGGAGCCAAGTATGTTCATCTTATAAAGGATGGTTATACCAAGGCCGAGCTCAAGAGAGCAAGACTCAAAACAGATTTGAATCTTGTTCCCTTTCTCTGGTTGAATATCTCAATCGCTGCTATGGACAAAGTTTCACACGCAACTGCTGCTCTGTACGGCCTGAAGGATGACCTTCACTTGAAAGGTACAGAGTATAGCTGGATAGGCTCTTCCTTTTACTTTGGTTATCTGCTCTTTTGTTTCCCAGCAGGTTGGCTCCTTCAAAGATTTCCGTTGATTGTTGTGGGGGCTGTGTGCTTCGTGCTCTGGGGATGCATTCTGATTGGTACAGCATTTGTCAAAGATTTTGTACCCATGATAGTCTCCAGAGTTCTTCTTGGAATTATGGAAGCCCCAGTTGTGAATTTGAGCTTGCTCGTCGTGGCATCCTTTTATACAAGAGAGGAGCAACCTCTCAGGACGGGCCTGATGTACACTGGTCTGTCTACAATATTTACAGGTCCAATAGGATATGCAATTGGTACCTACACAAACAAGTGGTTTTCTCCATGGCGCATGTTTTATTGGATCACCGGCGGTATGTCGATTGCTTGGGGGGTAATCATCTATTTCTTGTTGCCAAGTAATCCTACCAAGTGCTTTTTGTTGACGGAGAAAGAAAAAGCTATTATTATTCACCAAGTTAAAAAGAATCAAACTGGTATCAAGTCCCAAAAATGGAAGTGGGAACAGTTTAGAGAGGCTCTTATGGATACCAAAACTTGGGTTATGTTCATGTTCCAAATTTTCATATCCATACCAAACGGTGGTCTTACAAATTTCTCGCCATTAATTGTGAAGGGATTTGGGTGGTCTTCAAGGCATGCAGCATTATTGGGAACGGTTAATGGGGTCATGCAGACCCTCTCTTCTTGGATGACAACTGGCACTATCTATTTGGTGGAAAAAAAATGGCCGAACTCAAAAGCCAGAGGCTTCATCATGATATTTTACCTTGTGCCTGCCCTTATCTCTGCCATATTACTTTATACCTTGCCTCTCGATAACTACACGGGAAGGCTGATCTCGCTCTACTTTTCACATTTTTACTTGGGTCCTTATATTGCATCTCTGACTCTTATACAAGCGAACACGGCAGGCTATACGAAAAAAGTGACTTGCAACGCGATATACTTTATTGCATATTCTGTGTCAAACATTATCGGACCTCAATTTTTCAAATCCGCTCAGGCACCAAGCTATCCACTTGGAATTGGAGCAATTTGGGTTGCTTATGCGTTCAGTCTTGTTTGTCTAGCTTTGTACATGTACCTGTGCTACTTTGACAACAGAAGCAGAGAAATCAAGGATCCCGGCGCACTTGATCTTGAAGATCACGCAGACACTGACTTCAAGGATTTGACTGATTTACAAAACATTCATTTCCGCTACAAGTGGTGATGACAAAGTTTTTTGTTGTATCTGGCTTTTTTTAGTTACTTGGATTTTTAATGATTTAATTTTGAAGCAAAATTAAAATCACTTTCGATTCCCTAAACTTTCATATCACGACAGATTAATTGTAATGTATACTGTTCATGAATGATTCTACCAAGATAAATTAATAGCTGTTAAAATTGATCAAATAAAAACTATCTCACTCTTCTGACTAGTTGCTCCTCGTTGGTCTCCGCATAAGGATTCACATCGTAATCAGCAAAGTGACGTGCGCTGATTTTGTGGTGAAATAGAATGTCAAGCTCAGCAGGAGTACGATCTTTAGTCTCCGGTAAACGAAAGAATGCCCAAACAGTAGAGAGGGTACCAGTGACGGCATAAAAGAAAGCAGTTTTTCCCTTCCAGCCCCATTCTGACTCATTCAACATGTAAGGATTGAGAATATTGATGACCAGGAAGACGATATAGTAGCTGTTTCTGGCCAGCGAAACAGACTTGGAGCGTAATCTCATCGAGGATGTTTCGGTAATGATAGGGTAGCAAATAGGACCCAATGTGATGTAGAAACATGAGGCCCAAACAAACAAAAGTCCAGCTTGACCTAAAACAATGGAATCGGCTTCTGATCCCACAGACATGAACCCCACAACATATAACACTAACGCCAAAAATCCCAGTCCATATGTATACAAGGCTCTACGGCCAACATAAGACATAACTACATTGGAGATCAAAATGCATAAGATGCCCAATGCGTAGATACCGACAGTAAACTTGAAAGAGTTCGATGATGACACTCCCGATTGGTAAAGGAAATAGGTTGGAGCGTTACCAAATGGCGAACCACAGAATACCTGCGCGGCATATGCCATCATGACAATTTCGGTACGACGAAGATCAACACCTTTGAAACAATCCAGATAGCTTGAACCAGCAGTTATTTCTCTCTCAAGATGTTGCGTGTGAAGTATTTCTGATATTCTTTTGGGGATATTGTCATGGATGCTTTTATCGGACAGTCTCTGACATGAGATTTCGGCTTCTCTTAGTTTTCCCTGGCGACACAACCACCATGGCGACTCAGGACAGAAACACATAGCAACAAATAATGGAACAGGCCAGACCCACTGAATAGCAAACGGAAGACGGTATGACCATTGCGTTGTCCAATCACTAACCGACTGCATCACAGCAGCGGAGATAAGCATTCCGATGGTCCAGCATAGATCAACATAGACAGCAAAGTGGGCATTCAAGGAAAGAGGTAACACTTCCATGGCGTACGCGGGAGCCATGGTAGCAATAATTCCCCACGGGACCCCAAGGAGTAGTTCACCAACCAAAATGGTTTGAAGATTTTGAGCAAAGAATGGAAGGAAGATGAACGCAGAGTTCAGGATGAGACACAGCATAATAACCCGTTTGTAGCCCAATCTGTCTACTATCCATCCGTTCAACATTGCACCAATAATGCAACCCACACTTGTTGCATTAGACAGGCCGCTCTGCCATGGAGCTGTGATCTCGTATCCGATTTCTGGACCAAAGTATGTTCCGAACTTCTCTGTGAAGGCCGGCAAAGAATACATACTCCCAATAAGAACAAGGTCATAACCTTCCATTATAATACATCCAGACACAACGACAGACCAGAAAGCACCTTTTTTGTAAAGCTTTAGCGCATCCCAGAATTTCAAATCATGTTCTTGGCTTGCACCAGCTTCCCCGGCCTCTTTGATAAAGTCCGGAGAGTATAAATCCTCTGTAACTGACTTTAGTTCCACAGTAGACTGATCTTTGGAAGACATGACTTGATGGTTTCTTTCATGAGCTTATAAACTTTGTGCCCACCGGCCGCTTTTCCATGCCCACCACGTCCTGAATTCAGAGGGTTTTGTTGATAAAGTTACTGATAAATACTCGAAGATTACTTCTCTCTAGATGAGCTGACACTTGCAATGATTGAAGACTCTTTTTGGCTCTCTCGAATTAAAACAACCCAAGATGTTACTATACCTGCCATGTATAATCAGATGAAGTCAACAGGTAGATGGGATTTTTTAAGACTCGAGTGGACCCCTGATACTACGATAAAGCCCCATATATTTTGGGATAGCGATGTCTATAAGTTCATTGAGGCTTGCTGTTACTCATTGAAGTATACAAGTAAGTTCCAAGACAAGATTGATGATGCTGTGGATATGATATGCAAAGCACAACAACCCGACGGTTACTTAAACTCATACTTCACAGTTGTTGAGCCAGAGAATAGATGGTCAAATGTGAAATGGAATCACGAGCTTTATTGTGCTGGCCATCTGCTTGAATGTGCGATTGCTCACTTCAAGATGACTGGGTCTAGAATGCTCCTTGAGTGTACCTATCGGTTTCTAGATTACATCTGCGACGTCTTTGGCCCCGAACCCCATCAGAAACAAGGATATCCAGGACACCCCGAGATTGAGTTGGCTTTAGTAAGACTTCTAGAGTTTGAATTCAATGATAAATACTTCAACCTCTTGAAATTCTTCATTACTGAACGAGGAAAGGGTAGAGGAAAATATTATATTGACGAGAACGGTGCAAACCCCTACGATGCAGACTGGGCTAAGCAGTATTGGTATTTTATGGCTCATGATGAAATTAAAAACATGACGGAGATCACTGGACATTCGGTCAGAGCTCTATATTTATTGGCCGGTGTGCAGGGCTTGTGCAACATCGATCCTGATGAACAATTACAAGCTGCAGTTAAAAGACTCTGGAGGGACATGGTTGATACAAAACTCTACATTAACGGTGGGGTTGGTGCTATTAAGGACTATGAAGGTTTCGGAGATCGCTTTGACTTGAGATGGGATTGTTATAATGAGACTTGTGCTTCTATTGCAATTCTGTTCCTCGGCAAACGTATGCTAGAGCACAATCTAGATGCTGAGGTCTCAAAGATAATGGAGATTGCACTTTACAACAATATTCTTGGTGGTATGTCTCTAGACGGAAAAAGCTTTTATTACGACCAGCCAATTGTTGGCCGTGGTCAGACTCGTCAAGAATGGTTTGAGGTTAGTTGTTGCCCTCCAAATGTTGCAAGGCTACTTTACAGTCTGGAAGACTATATTTTTACAATCACAGACGATATGGTGGCCATAAATTTGTACATCAGCTCAAGCATCGAACTTGAAGGTCTATCGGTCTCTATCATATCTGAATATCCCAAACTTGGAAGGCTAACTATCATGATGAAATCCGACAAGCCGAGGAAGCTGGCTATCAGAGAGGGAGGGTCATATAAATATTATGACGAAAGTGAGATCTCAATCGAATTTGATATTCCGACAGAAATTGTCAAACCCGATCATAGAGTAGAGGCAAACAGAGGTTGTGTTGCGGTTGTTCGAGGACCCTATGTCTATGCTATTCAACAATCTGGTTCAACTGTGCCTGTTGATGATTTCAGCCTAGATGCAAACTCTCAATTTGAGGTTGCCACATCCGAAATTTGTGGAGTTGAGTCAATCGTACTAAAGCAAGGCAAATCGACATTGATTCCCTACTTTGCCACAGGGAATGAACATCCAGGAGAGCCCTTCAGAATTTGGATTAAAGAACAGGAGACGTAGCAAGTCATAACCAAACTATTGAAGCTACATAGCTTCAAGTTCTGACATTCAAGTTCACTTGTTCAAGCACTTCCTGAAGTCGAGGCTACCACGAAAATGTTTCTATGCGGACACAATCAGCCGGGCGTGTACAGATTCCCTGATTGAATAACTTATAATTAAAGAACTAAAATTGAAACCGACCTCCAGACATCAAAATATTTCATTTCCGAGTACACCAGAAACATGAATCCAAACGGTTTAAAATCTTGGAGCAAGTTCTAAAATCATTCAAGAATTGCTGCCTGATTGAATCGAGTCCGATTACGGCCTATTCTTTGATTGCGAAGATTAGATTCACTGGACGAAATAACATTATTAGACGTCAAGCTAGCAAAAACTGCTTTTATCTAATTTACACCATTGACTATCTAGTATTATTCAAATATTAGAACATTTTACCGAGGTGATGCCTCGAATCAGATTTAAGCGCGACAATAACAACTCAATTAAATACAGGCTGTCAAGTCAAACAGCACAGCTCATTGTTAGCCCGGTCTACAATGATTTCAATGGCTTCGAACTCCAAAGGATTTTGGACGGCTACAATGAATAAATGTAATTACAGATTCAGCAGAACAACTATGTCCAATCTGGTCAAGCTCAAAAATTGTTGTTCGTACAAGTGGGATGTGGTATTTTTTGCTAGAACTGTTCTTACTAATTCCGTGTCCATACCATTCGCGCACTCAAAATGACCATATTGGTCTTTAAAGCACCATCAAATTAGACGAACAAAGGCATGAAGATATTATCCAACAGAGTTGTTTCATGCCAAAGCTACCTGAAATTGATATAATCAGGAGAGGGCTTGATATTCATACTCTAGTTAAATTGTCGAGGATGAGCCTGGTGAGCCTATATTGGATACTGTTGTTGAGAGAGAAGTTAAACAGATTGATTTCTCGAAGGATACTACATCCCGATATTTCTCTTGGTGAAAAGTGAGATTATATGGGTGGTTCACAAATCGAGACAATCTATATCACATGAAAAGTACCATTCAAATTGCTGATACATATGATACAAATGCGGTTTTGGTGGGGACAGGGAATAACCAGCATCGCGCTTGGTTAGGGGTTCCGGTATCATAAGGTAGACACACATTCTAGGGTTCACTTTACCAGTCTCTTCCATGACCAAGGAGTTCATGTCTTCGTTACTTTCTTGTCTGTTGGTTAGAACAGTTGCTCTGGGTTGGAAGCTTGGTGTACGGAGAAATGTTAATAAGCACTTTTTAAGGTGCAAGTCTTCGGGGTTTGTATCGCTCAATAGATCAGTAGGCTATAATGCAAAGAGCAAGGGTTGTTTACTGAGGACCGATTGCTTGGAAACTCTGTTATAATAATAAGTCAAACACCGGATGCAAGATGAAAGTGCAAGCAGTCCCCTAGTTTTTCTATTGGCTGCAACCCGAATGAATGATCTGTTTTATACAAGTTTTTATCGTCTTCAGCTTCAGCTACTATCAAACTCCACTAAAGTTAACAGAAAATCAAACTTTCTGGGGCGGTGTTATAAACAGGGAGTCCCCAGTGTTTGTTACAATGGTCGTCACTTACGACAGACATGATGAGCTTCTCTAACCATATGCATACTTTCGAACGCATACGAAATACCTAGCTATACAGGAGCTCAATTATACACGGAAATTGTAGTCTAGCAAATAAGGGGATCGGTCGTGTCTGCCTAGATCGTATGCTTAGCTTTCTATGTATCAACTGTGTGAAATTTATGTCAGATTACTCGAAAGATCAAGTTTCGGGCGGTGAAACAATGCAGAAATATAATGTGTTGATGATCCTCTCAGATGCAGGGGCCTCATCTTGATGCAAAACTTAGGAAACGCTTTCATCCGATTTGAGGAGCTCAATACTGTAGTCCATGAGATCAACTGAGTGGTTGGAATTATCGGCGACGACTCCTACAGTAATCAATATAAATAGTTGGTGAAGCAACCCCATGTCTCTATCGACTATATCTTCCAAAAATGAAATTCCTCAACATTGCTGCTCTTGCTTCCCTTGCTTCTACCGCGTTTGGTGCTTGTCAATACGTTATCAACACTGGAACAATGACAGAAGGTCAAGTCTACACCTACTCGTTGGTCATCTCCAGGGATGGTGCCTTGTTCACCAAGGCTAATATGGTGAACACATTAGGCAATACCTTCTACGATTATGCCACTCAGTATCTCAACGATCCAGACATTCACGCCTATACTGTTGGTGACTCATGCGCATCTTCGTCATTCTGGGAAGCTGTCTCTGCAAACTAAAGAGAACAAAAAGAAATCAGACCAGAGGTTAGAACAGGGTGAATATTTAAAAAATAAATAGCTCACAACACCACTTTTGGTCATACCTTTCCTTGTATTTAGGTCTGGATTTATCGTAATCAAAACGATCGCGTATCTAGCGCATCAAATTTTCTACTCTCGAAAAAAATTCCGATGAACACAGACCCAAAAAGTGCAAGGAGGTGCCAAAAAAATTCAATGTAGGGTCTTCTATTCGCTATATGCAGAAGGAGCGTAAACTCAAAGTAGTGCCTCCACCAACTATTACTAACTGCAGAAATTATCTTTTGCATCAGTCGATGCCAGGGTGCTAAGCACCTTTGAACTTCTCAAATACCACGCAACAAGCGACTGCGAAGATTGCTCTAAATCGTTAAAAGAAATACCAAGTAGTCATTAGATCTAGGTTATTCCAGCCAAAGCTGACACAACTATTTCAAACTTCGCAATGACGGGGTCAGTAAGGGTGATAAGTTAAAGTGAACCCTTAACTCAAGGGACCAGCCCATCGACATTGCACGGTTATTGAACAATTATTGTTAACCTCTTTGTAGAGGGGTCATGCGGAAAGATGCATTACATTTCGGGATTTTATTAATCCAAAAATCTTGGCTACCTGTGATATCCGGAGAAAATTAAAGTCCAATTGAACTAGCTATAAACAGCCTCCAGTGACAATAGAATTCAAGTCCCAGGTAAAAAGCCTCACGCTTGCCAACGACATTCATGGTGCATATGCTCCTACAATCGGTATTCCCAGCTGTTGCCTGGATTCTATTGGCAAATATGTAGTCCCTTAAAAGGATATTTCGGCGAACAAAATTCTAAGCACCAGGTTAGTGCGGTCCTAGTGGTATAATAAGAGTTGCAAGCCCGGTTTTCGAATTTTCAACTTGAATCTCAGTATGAAATTACTTTCGCTTACCGCTTTAACAGCTCTGGCTGCTAGAGTGTTTGCAGCTGATTCATCGGATGAGTATCCATCAAGTTGTACTAAAGCGATTGACACCGCTACAATGACCACCGGTCAAGAGTACACTTATTCCCTCGTTATTTCCAGAGATGGTGTTGAATTCACCAAGCCTAACATGGTCGGTACCTATGGCGGTACTGGATTTGACTATGCTACCATTTATTATGAAGCAACTGATGCATTGGCTTACACCGTCGGCGACAATTGTGCCTCGTGGTCTTTCTATAACCAGGCTGCTGCTGAGACTTCTTCTGGTGCCATTACAGCCACTTCGTCTGCCGCTGCTGTCACCTCTTCTGCTTCCTGCTCCAAGGAGATCGACACCTTGACCATGACCCCAGACCAGGTCTACACCTTCTCTGTTGTTGTGTACAAGCCAGGTGCCGTCTACACTAAGGCTAACGTTGTCGGAACTGCTGGTATTGTGCAAGTCTCAAATGCTTACGAGAACTTTGCCTCCAACACTGTTTACACTGTTGGTGACGAGTGTGCTTCTGCTTCTTTCTGGAGTGTTGTTTCCTCTGTTGAAGCTGCCACTTCGTCTGCCGCTGCTGTTACCTCTTCTGCTTCTT